>CATIWO010288335.1:0-28720 GCA_949673435.1 Macaranga tanarius | reverse complement strand
AAATTTAGAAGTTGCTGCTCAAGTCCATATCATATAGTGATTTAACTGTGATTAATTTCTTCTTATTATTAATTTACTTTTAGTTCTGTATTCCAACTTTTAATTATAACACCAAGGACATATTTAACTATACATGTCAATTTGATTAGAAAAAATTTAATTATTGAAGTAGTAATTATTATTATAAGTTAAACTAGCTAGTGGAGATCTTCTCATCTCATCAACTCTTCCTCTCTCTTTCTCTTGCCTCTTTCATTGTTCTCCGTCTTCTCCTCGCGTAGTTATGGTGTTTGAGTGGATTTTGGCAAATTTTTAGCTTAAAACCAACAAAATATCTTATTTTATTTATTTATTTGTTTACTTTTTAAGCTATATATTTGATATTTAGTTTCAAATTTGTGAGAGTTTATCAATTTTAAATAATTTTTTATTGGATGTTTTAGTGTTATTTTGTTGTTAAGTTCTCAAATCTGTATAGTGGAGCTATGAGTTGGTAGATCATGATAGTGATGTGTCAGATATGGTAGATGCTTAAAAATATAGTCAGATTCTGCTTCGATCGGCTCATTCGTTGTGTCAGTATGATGTTTCAGATCAATAATTTTTTGTATATCCCCACAAAAATATTTCAGTTTGTACCATTATATTTTATTTTATATATTTTTAGAAAAAAATATTATTTATTTATATTTAAAATTATTTTTAATATTTATTGTACTAAAATTTGTAATCATATTTGATTAAAAAAAAAAAAAACTAGCCAGTGGAGCATGAGGCACAATCATAAGAATCCTTTCATCATATTCTCAGTGGACAATATTAAATGAAGAAATTTGCATATACATATAATTTACTGCATTTATATACACAAAAGATTTGTCATCTTTATAATTTATAATGAGTATTTTGTAAAATATAATTATTACCATTGTAGCTTATAATAATAAAACCTAGGTCACTTAGATATTGAATAAAAAAATTGGAAAAATATATATATTTTTTAAATTTAAAGTGTGGAAGAGAAGAAGAGGTTACCGAATATCACCTAAATAAACTTTATGATTTTTTTTGGTTCTTGATACGCATATACTCGATTGGAAAATTTGGGATTAAATTTGTGGCAGGCACTTAACCTTGTTTAATAGTGGTACTGAGTTGACTTATTTGTTTCTACTGTTTTTTTTTCCTTCTTTGGGCAAGGGATCAAAGTTGACTTCGTAAGATTCTAAAATTCAAGGTTAAATTAATTCACATTGAAAATTTTGTGCTACTTGTTTTTCACATTTTTGCGAGACTCAACTCCCAAATTTGGATATTTCCATCTTAATGCATGGTATTAGTATATATGCTATGCTCCCAACATTTTTCCATAAGAAGATCCTTCAACAAATTTTTTTACATACAACATTTTGGATGAGTTTCTAAACAAAATATTTGAACTTAAATTTAGAAATATTATGGATAGAGGCGGAACTAGGGGTGGCAAACAACCCACCCCCAACAAATTAAATTTTAATATTTTTGTATATATTTTTTTATTAGAATCTCTTAAAATTTATATTATTATTTTTAAAATTTGATTGATTGTCCCCTAATATTCATAAAACAAAATTTTTTCTCTCTATATATATAGTTTTTCTATTTGAGAAAAAAATTTAAAATTTTACCTCTTTAGCTTTAAACATTAATTTTGCCACCGTTAGTGGATGAAAATTAGTTATAAATAAAAATTTAAATCATCATAAACTTCATAATAAAAAAATAATTTTTAATGTTTCAATATATAAATTCAAAAAAAATCTTAATTTAAAATTTTCACAATTTTTATAAATTAAAGTATTAATTGAACAACTTATTTAATGTTAATATTTTAATTATATATAAGTGATGAATGATAAAGTGGTAATTTCTTTTAAAAAATGTCGTGATATATAAGTTCAAAATTTACCTGTAAACATTATTAATAAATATTTTTATTATACTAAAAATCAGCACTTTTATAAAAAGATATTAATTACAATAGTGGCATTTGTAAATTAATTTAACATATTTGGCCTGTGAACGAATAAAAAAGGAAAAGGTTAAAAAAGCATCTATCTGCAACTGATGATGGGAGCTGCAGCGAACCAGGGAGGGGGCAGCACGTGAAACGCGTGTGAATACGCGCAAAGAGGAGTACTACTGTCTACTGCAAAGACCTGGGGCCGTGTCTGACATGAGATGGAGTAGTGATTGAGTGTGTGCGAGAGTGAGTGTGTCGATGATCACAGTCCACCCCACAAACACAGATTTTTTAGCTAGGTGCATTTCACCCCTTTTTTTTTTTTTTTTTTTTAATTGCAATATTATATTATATTATATATATATATATATTATTTACTAAAAATTTTAAAAAATTTTAATTTATTAATAAATATATAAAAAAGTGCATGATAGAATAGTATTATCATAGACATCAGGACACATCTGCAATATTATATAATATTTATAAAAATAAAAAAAATTTCCAACATTAAAACATAAATAAATAAAAAAATAAAAACAAAAGTGCATGATAGCACAATTGGGACATGGCGTGGGGACACACTAGTCTAATAGTATCATTGTGTCCTTTTTTGCACTTTGTCCTTATTGTAAAAACTAATATATTACATCATCTCCAATTTTTTTTATAATTAATTAATTTATAGCCCCTTGATTATTATATATATATAAATTCCCTTTCCTCCCAAGTCCTATAATAGGCCTAATATGACTTAAAACCAAAAAAACATATTTTCTATATCTCTTTCTCATGTGCATTTTGGCTGCTGCTCTGCTTTTTTATTATTGTTATTATTAATATTAGGAGTTAGTGTGTTTTGCTTATGCTCTGTTTCTGCCCTGTTTCTCAAGAGTTGTTTTCTCTGTACTTCATAGACAAATAAAAGATCTTTTCTTCTCTGTCTTTAGGAACAGAGTAGTTGCTATCTTTTATAGAAATGTATGCAGACACTGGGCTTTTGTTTCCTTATTTACAGAATTTTTCTCCTGATATTCAGCTACTTGAAGACTACTGCAACTACCAAAAGACCAATGTTTCAATGGTAATTTTTTCCTTTCTTTTTTTTTTTTGGGTTTTCACCTGTGTTTCTGTGCATGTGTTTGTTTTTTTATTTGTTTTCTACTTGTTCTATTTGTTAATTTTGATGATCTGCATTTCTTTTGTGGGTTTTGAAGTGGGTTTTAGCTAGTCAACAGTTGGGTTCCAATTTATTTTTTGGTCCACTTCAATTTGGTGTCTATTTCTTTTTCCCCATCTGTTTGGTTTTTGAGAAAATGAGGTGGATGATGAGAAAACATCAATCTTTTCCGGCGACAATCCAATTCAAATCTCTCTGCTTTTGTTTTCGTGAGTAATTTTTGTTCTGCTGGAAGTCAAATTGCAGATCATCAAGATCTTATTTTTATTTTTTGACTTCTTAGATTGTAATTTTTTTTTACTCATCCTTTGCTTCTGCCCCTTTGTTTGGTTGATAAGAAAATGGTGGAAAAGTCTAAATTTGGAAGCTTTCTATGATTTTGTTGATTGGGTTTCCATTTACTTCTCTTATTTCTTTCTTCCACTGAACATTTCCTAAGAAACCAAATAGGTCTAAAATGGAAAAATAGATGCTCTCTCTAGCGACATTATTGGGTCTGGAATAGAGGAAAAAAAAGCTAAATTCTTAAAGGAAAATGATTGCGCTGTCTTAAGTTCCGTGTTATTTTAGCTTTTCTCTATTTCCTCCAATTGCATGGTGTGAATCAGTATTCGGGTTTTCTTTTATGTCTCTTCTTTTATGCCCTTTTCCACTCCACTCACTCACAGGATGATAAAATAAGAAAAAAGTACTTGTTTATTTTTTTTGGGAGGCATAAAGATGGAAAAAGAAAAAGTTGAAAGAGCTAAATAGAGAAAGAATTCTCCACTTTTTCTTATTAAATGGGTGTGTAAACAAAGTTGAGATAAAACTGAAATAAAGAAAAAATTACCCTTTCAACAGTTGCTGTAGATCTCTGCTTTTGTTGAAAGTTTATGACTTTTTGTGCAAATAATTTTATCCTCTTTAATCTTTTCTTGATCTTAGTTTTGGCCAACTTAAAAAGAACTTGATCCCTGAAACAGGAGCTCTTGCATTTCGAATTCTTTACTCTACAGCGCTTCATAATTTAACTTATTTGTTTTTTATCTGATTGATTCTTGTTCATCGTCATGGAAAAGATTGTGCATCACCTATGATTCTCCTGCTAATATAATTTAACAAACAGAATGGTTTAGATCAATTAGGAACTTATGTTGGAAGTTGAATTGTGAGATTAAAGGAATGTAAGCTTGAGTTTTCGTTCAAGAGCTGGTGGCTGCTGCAAATATAACATCTCTTTGACAGTTCATATTCGTTCATTTTAACTTGTTAAACTGCAATTACAGACTGTGATTACATGCCTTTGGACCATTAAAGAGGTTGTGGTTCTTTTAATTACTCAAGCATGTGTTTAATTCGTAGGTTCTCTTGAATGAAGAATATAATTGCATCTTCTACATCTGTAAAGTTGCACACATGTTTTAAGTAGGTGACCAATCACGAAGTCACAGCTTATTTAAGAATCTTACGCTGACAGCTAAAACTTCTAGTGAATGTTACATCATATTTACTTTATCATCTCATGTAATTGGTTGATTTCATTCTTGTTTAATGTAGAGCAACATGATCCCAACCTCGACTATATCAGAATATGACCTGGGAGGAGAAGGGGATCTATTCAAAGCTCCAGAACCTATCATTGAAGAGCCACTAGTGGACCTTGATCCCATGACGGCAGCCATTTCAATGATTTCCTGTGGTGAAGAAGTCATCTCTTCACAAGGACTAAAGGTGGCAGATATTGAATCACTCCAAACTGAGCAATTTTTGAGTGAGGTTTTCTATGAGTGCAAGAAGGACCTCATGGAAAAAGCAAACATAGAGACACCACTCTCAGAGATTCTGGACATCAAGATTCCAGTGGTTGCTGATGAAAGCCAGATTCAAGGGAATAAATTCCTTTCTGATGCACCATTACCAAAAAGTGTCAGCTCAGGGTGCTTGAGCTCAATGGAATGGGTGCATGGAGCTGCAGTGAAGCCGAATTTTCTGGATTTTTCAGGAGTGGATCTTGGAGCTGTTTATGGGATGAGAAGAGCATACAGCGAGGGAGATATAAAGGTCAGAGTGAATCGCTTTTTGTTGCTTCGTCCAATTTCTAGTACATTTCTGATATCTTTTCTCTGCATCTCTGGAGTGTATGCATCTGCGAATTTGTTGGGTTTACCGTTTGGTTAATCCTTAGATGGGGTAGGGAGTTTGTAGGACTCTAACCTGTCAAAGCATGAATCTTGTGGTTGTTCACTTATTCTCTAGGTGTCCAAGTATTAGCATTGATATTTGAGTGAACTTTCAATTGTCTTCTTCATAATTTAAGCATAATGCAATATGGTCAGGCTTGACCTCCAATTGTGCCTCAAAATTTTGTATTTTTGGGACATAAATAGACCTTTTGGTTGATTAAGATAATTGACACCTTCCTAGTTTTACCTGCTTCGCTATGAAAGCAATTAGCTCAATCCATTTCCTTTAAGAAAAATATAATGCTCTTGTTTTCAATTTTATTCTCTGTTTCTTTTACTATTTGTCTGGCATAAACCACCAGATCCTAGTGGAACACTTCTATGCAATTGAACACGGAGCATGTATTGGCTTTGTGATGGAAGTCTCCGGACTGAGAATTGTTTAGAATCTTCCGGCCATTTCAACAGGATGGGGCTGAGTCATTGATAATGGATTTTATTGACAGACTCTTGGAAATGGGAATATGAGCCACATCCAATCTCCCCTGGATCGGCCGTTAATAATCAGCAGCTGCACTACTGAAGATCGTTTGGAAAAGCTTTCCAGGTACCGTAACAAGAGGACAAAGAGGAATTTTGGCAGGAAAATTAAGGTAACTAAATGAATAATATTCATTCTGCAGATTTAATTTGCCCCGTCAATACGATAAATTGAACCACCAGACATTGAATTTTGTCATTTGATACTTCTGTTTTGCATCAAAACAGAGAAATTCACAAAATAGGACGTAAAAATTCATGATATGTTTGTTGCAGTATGCTTGCAGGAAGGCTCTTGCAGACAGTCAACCAAGGATCCGAGGAAGGTTTGCAAAGACTGAAGACTCTGATGTTTCCAAGAGGCAATATTTTTTAACTAATGAAGGAATAAAAGGATTAGAATGAACTAGTTTAGTCTGATGCAGAGACTAAGGAAAATCAGAAGCAGCCAGCAGTTGAAGCCTGAAATAGGCTTGGCGGAAGCTAAACAAGTATTGTTAAATAAACTAGAATTCTCTCTCCCATGCAAAGTAGTCAATCTATTATTTGCTATAATAACCTTCCATGTAGACCGAACTGGCGGAAGTAGAGTTGTACATAAGGTTGTGTTGAATAAAAAGATGCGCCTGTTCATATGTGTGTTATGAAATATCTTTTAATTCTAGCCTCTCTAATGATTCTACAATTTCTGATCATTCCACTGTACATACTCTGAAAAAGGAAATGTTTCCTCCTTTTTGGAAAGGACTGAGGAACCAATTTCGTGGCTCACACTTCCGAGCTATTGCATTTTTTATAGCACTTGCACTATTGGTGTGGGAGTCGGTATTCTTAATGGGAGTTTATCTACTCTGAGGGTATGAAAAAAATGATGCACATATCTTTTATGTTACAAATCTAACCGTAGGGCGTGGTATGTTCATGGTAGGTTGATTAGTGAAAGTAATGCACATATCTTCATGTTTTCTCTAATGCACATATCTTTATGTTGCAAATCTAAACTATATGGAAGGAAGAATTTTCTGCTGTTAATTGTCTAATGTCAGTTAGTACATGATTATGGATTTCTTCCAACAGAAAAAAACAACAAAATAATTGTATTATAGTCCCACCAAAACCGTTTAGAGCAATTATAGGTGGTTGCCGCACATACTTGAAAAGCTGAATAGGTAGCAAGGCAATTCTGATGTCATTTTTGGCTTCTACATGTGAATCCACGTGGTCTTCAGGACAAAAAAATTCCGAGTTTTATTTGCACTACACTGTGTGTCCTGAACACCCTCAGATTGAAACATTATATGCCAAGTACCCTCCCAATCCGCCATAATATATTGTCAAAATCAGGTAGGTGCATCAGTCACAAGTGATTTACGTGGTGATTCCAAAGTAGAAAACTCACTCAGACAAGCTTCTAAATGCACCGGAACTTCGAATATGACTTGCCAAAACTAAAACCAATTTCAACACCACATGGCCAGCTCATGCCATGCCAATACTAATTAAATAAGAAATCAGAATTGTCAACCCACAATTCTTATCTCTCGAATCCAGTCAGAAGCATAACATCATTACTAATAAATTTACAGCAAAGGATATATTTTTCGCATCATTTAGTTCATGGCTACACCTCGGTTATTCGTGACTACATAATATTTCTTCCATTTACAGCAACATGTCCTTCTCAGCCTGCCCAGATTTTGACTCTTTAACTCCACCAAAGACAACAATACCTATGAACTTCAGCCTTGGACACAGCCGGCTCGCCCTCCCCGGAAACGCAATCAACAGCTCTCCTAGAAAGAATTTATTCCTTTTGCTCTTGTTTGAATATTGTTCCACAACCCTTTTGTCCTTAGGTCACCATCCTCTTAAATTTTTCATCTTGGTGGCATTTACCTATCATCTTCTTCTCTCCTCTTCTATGGCGCTACAGTAATTACTTTACAATTTTCGTTGATATCACAAACACTTAATAAATTTTAAGTGGCTAAAGAAATTTGTGACTAGATCTATCGAAGAACCAAAGATTCTGTCTGTCCATAACAAACTGGCTTTTTTTTTTTGAGGATTCAAAGATCCAGCATCTTGATATCCATCTAAAACCCGAAAATAAACATTGTTCACCATATATATTTTGGATTTCATAACCATAAATCACCCTTAACCTTAAAACAAAAAAAAAAGAAAAGAAATTTATATTAAATAAATACTTGATGAACTCTCTTCTTGCATTGCAACCCATGAAACTCAACTGGTCAACAGATTCATCCACCGTCAACATGACAACACACTACCCAAAAAAACTCACCATCGTCCAAGCCCAACCCATTAAACGTGCCTACCAAAACAACACAGCACTTACCATGTTTATATTTTCAAGTGTCGCACCTCACCTCTGGTCCAGCCGCCGTTCACTCCGGCATAACCGGCCACCGGTTCGCTGTGGTCAAACCGTACATATTTAGGACATAATTCAATTATTGTTCTCTCAAATATAATTAAAAAAGAAAATAAACCCGCCAAGATAACAATATAGAAAAAAATGGTGCACCCACACCAACTGTTTTTTTCATTTCTTTCGACTTTCGACTTTCGACTTTCGACTGCACCATTTTTGACACAAGCATAATACAAAAATTAAATGAAAATGAAATCAAATACATGAATTAAAAAAAATAAATACAGTAACAGTCCCGACTTTCATAATAAACAAATAAACTACCCAAAATACCCCTCCCCCTCAAGAAAAATGGTGGGAAAGTTTTTTTTTTATCATTCCAGAGTCTCTACCAAAAAGGAAAAATATAAAAAATAAATATTCAAATCCATCACATGACATGACGAACCAATTCAACCACCCACAAACCCCACCGCGGCACCACCACAGTCACGGCGGCGACCCTCCCAAACTCTTATCGCTTTTCTCCGCCAGCTCGGCACCCATTACCAACTTTTTTGTTTTTGCTCAATCCTTGTCCAACATGGAGTTGCAGAAAAAATTAGAAGATTACAACTTCCAACTTTATTGGAACAACGAAATCATACAAAATTTTATCTCTCAAAAGCTCAATTTATCAACCAACCAAAAACCGATTGAAAAAATGTATCAATCATCCGAAAAATTAAATTAAATTGCACACTTCCTTGATACACAAAACAAAAATAAAGAACCAAAATTTTACCTTACGCATTGCACGATCCACCACAACACCAACATACCCCCATTATTATTCACATTCGCACCAGTGTAATTTATTTATTTATTTATTTAGTGTAAGAGGAGCAGCAGCAGTCACATTACAATTTGTTATTATTATATTAGTAAATAATCCTATCTTTCTATGCACTCTGCGAAAGCAGTTAGAGAAGAAAAATAGAAATTTTAAAAAATTAAATAAACAAATTAAAAAAATATAGAGACAGAGAAAGCGCTCTTCTCCTTCCAATTAGATCTCTGTTCTTCCTTCTTCTTTGCTTCCCTCTGCAATTTTCATCTTTTTTTTTCTTCTTCAATTTTTATTTGTTCGTCGCCAATTCTCTGTTTCAATTTCTCTTCTGCTGCTTTTTTCTTTTGTTTTGTTTGGTTGCAAACCTAACCTAACCTAACCTAACTCTTTTCTCTGTTACATCGTCGCGGTTCGTCTCTACTTCGGAATTGGATTTTCCGATTAGGGTTTAGGGTTGGTTGGCAGAAATTAGGGGTTTTGTTATGGTCAATATTTGAATTACATATTTGATTAATGAGGTGATTGGTTCTAATTTTGCTGTTGTTGTTGTCTGGATATTTTTATATTTATTATCTCGGCACAATGATAATCAAGCGTAACTTGAAATCTCAAATGCCGAGTATTAAACGGTGTAAACCTAGCGACGCAGCTGGTGAAGATGACGATAACTCCGTTTCAACTCGTAAGAAGAGGAAATTAAACGGTTATTATCCTATCAGTCTTCTCGGTGAAGTCGCTGCCGGCATAATTCCTGTTGGACTCCGTGGATTCCTCCGCTCCTCCTCCTCCTCTCATGTTGACTCCGACAAGGTTTTTGCTGCTTCCTGGTGCACTCAAGTTTCCTTCTCCCCTCCCGCTGACGTGGAATCTCAGCGTAAATCCAAAGCTCGAGATTCAACTAGAGCAAATGATATTATTAATCATCAGCTTCATAACCATAATCATAATCATCGTACGGTGGAGGTTTCACGTCCGCCACTTGTACGGACTTCCAGAGGCCGTGTTCAGGTACTGCCTTCTCGGTTTAATGATTCAGTTATTGAGAATTGGAGGAAAGAGAGTAAGCGTGATGGTAGCTTAGATGATGAGGACGATGATGATGATGATGATGATTTTCAATGCGATAATAAAAATGTGAGTAGGAAAGATAAAGATAGAGATAAGTTTAGTCTCCGAAAACCAAAAATATGTACTGGTAATGGGAGAATTGGGGGATATAAGTCTCGTAAGTATGCTACATTGTATGATGAAGAGGATGTAAGAGGAGGAGAAGCAGGGTTTAAGAAGTATTTGAGTTCACGGAGTACTCTCACTTCATTACATGAGCAGTTGGTCGAAGATGATGACAGTAAGTGTGCAGTTGTGGACTTAAGTAGCTTGGAAAGGCCGGAGAGGAAAAATGAAGGGTTGTACGGACCTGAGGATTTCTATTCAGGTGATATAGTGTGGGCTAAGTCTGGGAAGAAGGATCCTTTCTGGCCAGCTTTTGTCATTGATCCAATGACCCAAGCACCGGAGCTGGTTCTGCGGTCCTGTATACCTGATGCAGCTTGTGTAATGTTTTTTGGTCACTCTGGGAATGAGAATCAAAGGGTATGCCCTATGAATAATGAATTACTTTTTATATAGATAGCTTATTTGTATTTGTGAAGCTTTTGTTGATAGTGTTACCTTTAGAAGGATGCGAGTTGTGAGCATTAATTATGCTGCTTTGAATGGTCGTGGCAGGATTATGCTTGGGTTAGAAGGGGGATGATCTTTCCGTTTGTGGATTTTGTAGATAGGTATGTTTCTTGTCCTTTTGTTCTTGAGTTTATGAGCATAGGATTTAAGACTAATTTAACTGCTTTTTTTACTTCATGTAGGTTTCAGGAGCAGTCTGAATTGATGGACTGTAAGCCCAGCGATTTCCAGATGGCAATTGAGGAGGCATTTCTCGCTGAACAGGGGTTCACAGAGAAGTTGATACAGGATATAAACATTGCAGCTGGGAATCCAACATATGACGAATCTGTTTTTAAATGGCTTCAGGAAGCTACTGGTTCAAACCAAGATCAGGATATTTATTTTCCAAACCAGGCAAGTTTTTTTGGTGATAATAGTATCCTTTCTCAATTATTTCTTCCTTAAAGATACCTGCTCCCCTCAAATTTTTTCCTTTATGTTGAAGCTCCCAAGGCAAGGATTTTGTTCCCTAGTTTGTGGTATGATGGAAATAGACTTTATCAAGTCAGCAACATGTAATTTAGAATTGCATGGATTTCTTATTTAGAGTTTCTAGTCCTCTAGATAAAATTTTGTGGGTTAAACATTTTGCTTCTTTGGTGACTGAAGAATAAGAATAGTGAAGTGGTCACTCAGCATTAATTGTAACAAAATTTTATGGTGATTTATTATTATTTTTCTAGGAGGGGGTGTGGGTTGTGGAGGGTGATTCGAGAAAACTCTTCCCCCCAAAAAAAAAACTTTGCTTTGTGAAAATTATCCCCAAAACTAACTCATTTGTAAAAATTTTTTTAGTTTCTGTTATATTCCTTGTTCTTTTTCCTACTCTTCCTTTTTGAACAGGCCCCTGATCTTTGCATCTTAGATAATTTGTCGTTTGGGTTGCTGAGAAACAAATCTTAAATTAAACTGATAATGCGTTTTCTCTTAATTTTCTTCTTATAACCTGTTACAATATGAACAATATGATTTTAAATTATAGTTTTTATCTTTATTATTTTTGTTAATTTCTGAATTCCAAAAATTTTGTGCAGAATATATTGGGAAACAACAAAACTATGCGACCCTGTGAAGGTTGTGGCTTAAGCCTTCCTTTTAAACTGTCAAAGAAGATGAAAGCTTCGTTTCCTGGTGGTCATTTTTTGTGCAAAACATGTGCTAAGGTACTGTAGCTGGGGATAAACCTGTATTAAAATTGTTTTCCATGCTAAAAAATTGTTTTTAACAATTGCATAATTTGTTACTGCAGTTAACAAAATCTAAACATTATTGTGGTATATGCAAGAAGATTTGGAATCATTCAGACAGTGGGAGCTGGGTGAGGCAAACTACAAGTTATTCTTGAACTGCAGCTCATTTATTTTTCCTGAATATGAAATCCCACTTACTGTTGTTTTTTTTTTTGGGATCCCTTTGCCATTAGGTGCGTTGTGATGGCTGTAAAGTTTGGGTTCATGCTGAGTGTGACAAAATTTCCAACAGCCGTTTTAAGGTTTGTCCTTAGTAACACTGTCATTCATTCCATTGTGTGAAGGGAAGTCTCCAACTCATGTAACCTATTTATTATGCTTGAAGGATTTGGGAGCCTCTGATTATTACTGCCCTGCTTGTAAAGCAAAATTTAGTTTTGAATTGTCTGATTCAGAGAAAGGCCATCCAAAATCGAAGTAAGCTGGTTGTTTTCTATGTTATTTTTTTTCAAGAAATATCAAATTGCAAAATTCTGTTTTCCTAGTTAATGGATATATATCTAATGGATTGATTTTTTTTACAGATTGAACAAAAGTAACGGTCAAGCAACACTGCCTAATAAAGTTACTGTCATCTGCTCGGGTGTAGAAGGCATATATTTCCCAAGCCTTCACATGTAAGCAAAAATATAACTTCGAAAGCGAAGGTTTTTCTTTTTGTTGCTGCCCTTTATATGTGAGATGTCTTTTTAGTTCATTTATGTATGCATATCTTCTTTTTCAAGGGTTGTTTGCAAATGTGGGTTCTGTGGGCCAGAAAAGCAAGCACTTAGTGAGTGGGAGCGCCATACAGGTTCTAAAATAAAAAACTGGAGATCCAGTATTAAGGTGAAAGGTTCCATGCTGCCACTAGAACAATGGGTTTGTGCACCTTCCCCAGGTTCTTGTGCATGGTTTTAAAGTATATATTTCCAATTTGTTCTGTTTTGACCTTGCAGATGATGCAGTTAGCTGAGTTGCATGCACGTGCTGTTACACACAAGCCTCCAAAGCGACCTTCCATTAAAGAGCGAAAGCAAAAGTTGCTTGCATTTTTGCAAGGCATATTTCTTTTCTGGCATAGCACATTGCGATTTGATTATTTTGTTACCCTTTTCTTTGTCATCTAATTTTTTTTTCTTGAATGATATTATTATCATTATTTTAACTACAGAGAAATATGAACCTGTACATGCAAAGTGGACAACAGAACGTTGTGCTGTTTGTAGATGGGTTGAAGATTGGGACTACAACAAAATTATCATCTGTAACAGGTACTGCCATTATTAGTAGGGATGGCTTTTCATCTAAACTATCTAGTTTAGGGTTTTATCATAGACATGATACTTTGTGCTCTTATACAACTGTTTAGCATGAGAGACAATGAGATACAACATGTTCCTGACACTTGGATAAATCTTTTGACATTTAACCTACTTGTTGACCTTGTTCAAATTACTTGTAACAATTCTCTTGCATCCTCGCTTTCCTGGGCCAGATATTTTTGTTGGCTGAAGATGTCTAATTGAATCATGTAATATAAGCTGATTTCCTTCTACATCTGCCAGGTGTCAGATAGCAGTCCATCAAGAATGCTATGGAGCGAGGAATGTGCGGGACTTCACTTCCTGGGTTTGTAAAGCATGTGAAACACCTGATGTTAAGCGGGAATGCTGTCTTTGTCCGGTGAAAGGTTTGCATTTTTTTACTTATAATCACTGACAATTTTCTTTTTGTGGTAAGACAGAAAGTTCTTACTGCAATGAGAATATACATTAAGAGCCATATTGCACAAAGTCAGTAAATCATATTTACTTTTAGTCTGTGAATGTTGGATCTTCTTTTATTGAATTTCGGATCCAAAGCCAAGTACCAAGACAATTGATGGTTTAACAATTACAAGACATTTGATGCTTGAGCTTTTGAACTATTACATCTTATGCATGATCAGAGTTTTCCTCCGCTTAATGTGATTTGGGAGCTTTTGATATTGGCTGTCAGATATATTTTATCACCAAGCATGATAACAAATCTACAATTGGATTCTTCTTGCTGATTTTTCTCATCATACTTAATTTTCTGAATTGTTAGGCGGAGCTCTAAAGCCAACTGATGTTGAGACATTATGGGTTCATGTTACATGTGCTTGGTTTCAACCTGAAGTATCCTTTGCAAGTGATGAAAAGATGGAACCTGCTCTTGGAATCTTAAGTATCCCATCAAATTCGTTTGTCAAGGTAGGATATTCATTTTAGTCAAGTTTAAACCATTAAGGTTCAAATTTCTTTTCAAAAATTAATCAATTACCTTTTCAGGTTTTATATTATTAAAATATGATTCTAATGTACAAAATTGTGGTGCAAAAATTGAAAGGCAGTGCTTATGCACTGTAATCTTTGCCCTCTTTCTTATCTTCATATTGAGTTCTCTTTGTCTCTTTACTCTTTAGAGAATGAAAGAAAAAAGAGAGATTCTCTAAGGGAGTGTTTGGTAACACAATATAGCCCCAACTTAATTTTTTCAATTAAGTCAAAAACCACTTGAAATGATAAGTTAAATATTTCACTTAAAATTTCGACTTAATACATTTAGCTATTGAATTTTTAATAACTTTTTATTATAGTTAGTGTATCTAATCAAATATTTTAATGGTAAGTTAATATATCTAAATTAACAGTGTTTAGTTTAAGATTTGTATTCTAAATGGCAAGTCAACATGTATGATAATTTTCGGTAATTATTGTTATCAAACAATGATATATATTCAGTACTTAAAATTTTCTGTATTTATTACATTCTGTCCGTAAAATTCAGCACTTAAATTTCAGCGTTTAATTTTCAGTTGTACCAAACGCCATTTAAGTTTATTTTTGGTAAATCAGAATTTAAATGAGCTTTTTTTTTTTTTTTTTTTTTATAGAAGTATCTATCCTCTTCCCATACGTTCTTACAATAGCCTATGAGTAATTTTAAATGAAACATGCCATTATTAGTTGTAAGTTGTTTTTTTCCCACTCATTTTCATGTTGAAATGCATCACTTTCTTGGTTATTAGCTCTTTGCCATTATATCAGAATTCTATATGCAATCTGATTTTTTTGTTGCCATGTGCTTCAGATTTGTGTCATTTGTAAGCAAATTCATGGTTCCTGCACTCAGTGTAGCAAGTGTTCCACTTATTACCATGCAATGTGTGCTTCAAGGGCAGGATATCGCATGGAGGTGAGTTAATTTGTTGCTTGTGTGCAATTCCTTCCTGTTGCTATGCCTGTTGTGGAAACATATAAAACAAATGTGCTAGTTTGTTGGGAACTGGGAAATGCTTTGCATAGGCAGTTTCTCTGAAATCTTGGCAATTTCTGATTGTGTATCTGCGTCATCTAACCTACAGTTGCACTGTTTGGAGAAAAATGGGAGGCAGACAACAAAAATGGTTTCATATTGTGCGTATCACAGGTACAGAGTTATAAATGTAATGATGAAGCTAATAACCTTTCCCTTTCATTCATTTGCCTTTATTCATAGTTTTCTTTCTGGTACAGGGCTCCAAATCCTGACACAGTTTTGATCATACAGACCCCTGCCGGGGTGTTTTCTGCCAAAAGCTTTGTTCAGAATAAGAAGAGGGCTGGTACAAGGTTAATTTCATCCAACAGAGTAAAAATTGAGGAGTTGCCAGCAGAGGAAATTACTGAGGTTGAGCCACTCTCTGCTGCAAGGTGTCGGGTCTTTAAAAGAGTTAACAACAATAAGAAGGTACCTGTCAAACTTCTGTACCAAAATTATTAGGGTTAGCAGATATCTCTTTGAAGTATCAAGGGAAAATATATGGATCATGTTCTGTAGCTGATTTACTTAATAGTCTATATTCTCTGCTTGCAACACCTAAACTTGTATATCTGACAAATATGCATGTTTCTCTAGAGTTGCTTTGTCTGTTTCATGAAATTATTTCATTATCAGAAGTTTGCCTCTGATGATTGAACTTTCCTGTATTTTTTTTCGGTTTGCTAGAGAACAGAAGAAGAAGCCATTTCTCACCGGTTGACAAGACCTTGCAATCATCCTTTAGTCGTAATACAAAGCTTGAATGCATTCAGAGTAATAGACTGTTTTCTTCCCTCCAGTATTATATGGGATTTCAAGAGTAACCAATCTATTACCAATATTGATTGTCATCTTTTTATGTCACAGGTAGTTGAGGAGCCCAAAAGCTTTTCTTCTTTCAGGGAAAGGCTTTACCACTTGCAGGTAAGTCTCATCCTTCCTTTCATTCACCAACTGTTTCTTTCCATGTTATTGTTCTAACTATTTATTGGATTTGCACCTGTCCTCAGAGAACTGAAAATGATCGAGTTTGCTTTGGTAGATCTGGGATTCATGGGTGGGGTCTCTTTGCACGGAGAAACATTCAAGAAGGAGAAATGGTATGTTGTTTCTTATAAGGAGCATTTGCGTGAGTGGGCTTCTTTGCATGTTATTTTGCTTCATGGAACCAATTGTATATGAACGTGTATGTGTCTGCATGTGGTATTAATAACTATGTGCACTTTTCTAGGTCCTCGAATACCGTGGTGAACAGGTGAGACGCAGCATTGCAGATCTTAGAGAGGCACGCTACCGATTGGAAGGAAAAGATTGCTACGTGAGTTAAATTTTTTCCTTTAGTCTTGTCTAATGGCATGTGGTTATTGTTAAGTTTAATATTGTTTCATCTGCAATTTTTGTGTTTCTTTTTGTCCTTCCTCCCATCTCCTTCCACTTGAGGCTAATCTGCAATATGATTTTCTTCTACAGCTTTTCAAGATAAGTGAAGAGGTAGTGGTAGATGCCACCGACAAAGGAAACATAGCACGCCTAATAAACCATTCGGTAAGTCATACTCATCTAACCTTTTGTTCTTTTCCTTTATGGGTTCTACTTCTATATTCATGTAGGGACTAATGTTCAGTGGCCAAATTTGAAAATAGTATTTAGCATCTTCACATTATATGTAATTTGTGATTATTCAGTTCAACACTAGCATTTTCCATTGCGTTTATAATTATTGGCTTATAGCATATTGTAACTTGCTTTTGTTATCATGAAATTCTTAATATATATCTTTGGTACAGTGTATGCCAAACTGCTATGCAAGAATCATGAGTGTGGGTGATGATGAAAGTCGCATTGTCCTTATTGCTAAGACTAATGTATCTGCTGGAGATGAGCTAACGTATCTCTCTCTCTAGAACTTCGGTGCTTTTTTTTCTTCCTCTTTTCAGTTCGTAAATTCACCACGTCTCTTCATTTCTGGTAGGTACGATTACTTGTTTGATCCTGATGAGCCTGATGAATTCAAAGTTCCCTGTCTATGTAAAGCTCCAAATTGTCGGAAATTCATGAATTAGGTTATACACACAGCACAATCATTGTTTCTCCATAAGGAGCGCTAACCCAGTCCCATGCTGAGGGGATCCTCTCACAGTCATACAGGATTTGTAATTTTTGCCAAAAGGAAAGTGTAATTCTTTTTTCCCCCTCCTGTTAACAATTTTTGAGCTTAATAAAAGCTATAGGTTTTTGCCTGGTGTTTTGGTTCAGGCATTTGTGTATATCTGTTGAATCACCTTTTATTCTCCCATAATTGAAAGCTAACCCATTTGCGTATTGAATCAGGAGTAGGTTCATAAAAAATTCATGCATTAACTACTACATTGAAATTGTTTTGATTAACCATTGCTCCATGGTGTGACAATGGAAATTTCACTTGTATTGGGTTTTTGCCTGTGAAAAAGGTTGATGTTGCAATGAAATTAACCAATAATAAGATGAATTGGAACGGGGAAAAAACCCTTCCAGATGTGTCACTACTGAAAAGAGAAGGCATTTGTAATGAAATAAAAATTTTAAAATTGCAGAAGCTACTTGATACTGTTACACTTACAATGCCTAATGGTTAATTTAAATTTTAGGTATTTGTTTATAATGCCTATTAGTTAATTTAAATTTTAGGTATTTGTCAATTTTCTATTGCAAAACACTCAATCTCAATGTATCATTTATTTGACTGTTAAATATATACCATCATTTCTTTCAAATAATTTAATTTAATCCCAAAACTTTCTACCCATCATCAATTCGTCATGGCTTCAAAATTTTGTACAACTTAAAAACATCACGTGTGAAAAATTTATTAAAAAAATTTATCAAAACCTCTTGAAACTTGAAATTCAAACTTTACCTTATTGTTAAACAAAAAAAGGTGAAAAGACAAAATCAAGATTTGGAATACAGTAAGTGATGGATTCCATATTAAGATCAAGCCAAATTTGGGTTGGTCCAATACTAGGAAAAAAATTCAGCTTCTGATGTGATAGAAAATGGTGGCTGCGCCTGCGCTCGGAGTTAATCATGCACAGTGCTGCAAAAAATTTGTCCAAGAACACAAACACACAACTTTCACTTACCATGTTACTCTAATCAGATTTGCGAATCTACATTCGTTTTCGTGGTCTCGGAACCACTTGAAGATCTTCCTTCACATAATGTCAAATCATTTGTCTTACGTGTCACTCCCCTACTGGATCAAACAACGTACGACCAATCAGTAAACGATGATTGGTTTATTTTTTTTTTCCGGTTATTTTATTTCACTATTTGAAACCTGAGCCCTGAAACAAGCACAGTAACAACCCTAATGACGGACAAGATCGCTATAAACTTAAACTACTAAGGGCATTCTCGTCTTACCGACCCAAATTATATCCAAGTCGTCTCCGAGTCTATTACCACCGATCGACCCAAAAAAACCAAACCATACCAAAAAAATCCTTCTCCGCTTCCACCATTTCTTTTATGCTCTTCCACATTTATCCCCGACGGACCCCTTTGGCTTCCTCTATTTCCCCTGTGGCTTTCTCGTAATTTTTCTTCATTTTCCATCCCAATCTTCCTACTTCCCCCATCTTCACTCGCCGCCGTCGATCTCTTCTCTCCGGCAAGTTCATATGTTCCTCTAGGGTTTTTATTTAGGGTTTATGGAGTGTTGATTCAGATTCGGTTGAGATTGATTTGGAGTTAGGGTTTTGATTTCTAAATTTACTTCTTTAGGTGTTAGGGTTTCAATTTCGAGTTGAGCATTTCAGATTCGTAGTTAGGGTTTTTCAGTGATGCCGAGAAGTTCGCGCCATAAAAGTAAGCATAGCTCGAGAGATGCGAGGGACTATTCTGATTCTGAGAGGGATTCGAGTTCGAAAGATAGAAAAAGCAAAGAAGAAAGTAGCAGTGTTAGGGCTTTTAAGGAGTCTAATTCTGGTGAGAAGCGGAAGCTCGAGTCTAATAAAGACCATAATAAAAGCTCAGGTAATGGAGAGTACTTAGAGGAATATTCCTCATCCTCGAAGCGTCGAAAAGAGAGAGTTGAGGATGGAGTGAATGATAGGTGGAATGGTGGAGATGATGATAATAATAATAATAATAATAATAATAATAATAGAGGTGAAGGGACGAAGAAATCGAAGGAGAAATCATCAATTGAGTCTAAGAGTAGAAGAAGGGATGAGAGTGGTGGAGTATATGTGGAGATTGAGGAAGTTGTGAAAAAGAATGCTGGGAAGAGTGAGGGTAAACACAGGGAATCAAGTAGTCGAAAAGAGGGTAGAGAAGGTGGGATTGAGAAAGATAGGGATAGAGAAAAGGAGAGAGATAAGAGAGGTAAAGAAGGGAAGAGTGATAAAGTGTTTGATGTCGATGAGCTGCGAGCTGTGAAGCAAGTCTCTGATAAAACTGGTAAGGTAACTATGCTGGTTTGTTTGTGATTATTCGCATTATATAAATTATATATGATTGTAGTTTTTTTTGTTTAGCTTTTGGCATGGCAAGCTGAAATGTGTATCTTTTTCAAAAAACAGTTGAAAGTAAGATTATGCAAGCCCAAGAGTTTTTCTTTTGACCATATAAGATTATGCAAGCCCAAGAGTTTTTCTTTTGACCATATTTGGTTGCTGTAAAATGGGTGTAGGATTATTAATAAAGATCAGAATTAGCTCTGCATTTACATTTTGGAAACTGATAAAAATTGTGAGTTTAAGGAGTGAAATGAATTTTGATTTGATAGTGTGATTAGGCAAAACGAATGTAACTTTTGAGTCTTTTTATTTTTGCTATAGCATCTGCAATTAATGCCATTGTAATCTACTTCTCAGTGTGGGTGGAATTAATTTTTCAGATACACGTGGTGTTGACTTTTGAATCATGTAATAGAGCATTTCTTCAGACTTCCTTGGATAGCAGATAGCTTGATGTCATCCAGTTACATTTCTAGTTTATTTTCAGGATTAGTTACTGGACTATTTCAGGTCATGGTTTCTAGTTTGGTGTTCCTGATGTGGAAGAAAGCTATTTGTTCATCATAAGTTATCAGTGTCACTTGGTGTAAACTGCAAACGCATCAATTGTAATTTTTTCTTAAATCTTTAAAAATATTAGTGAATAGGTGTATTGTCATGATAGGTTTTTTTCTATTCTTAAATTTTCTTGTATAATTGGTTTGTTTGACATGGCAGCTCCTGTTCTATGTGTAGATGTTGTATGTTTCATTTCATGTATGGAGTTTGGTATCTTTGCCACATGCATGGGTCGTTCACTGCTGATCCAATTCTACTTGCACTGCTCCTTCTGCACTTCTGTTTCGTACTAATTTCTTTTTATGATGTTGTTGAGGTGGGGATCACTTTCTCTTTGATATAAGATGACTTTTTTCTTTTACTTTGTGTTGGAGCATCTTAATTGAAATATTTCAGAGGATTCATTGTTTGTATATAATCTGAGCCTGTTGTGTTGTGACTTACTAGTTTATTAAAAGGTTTATCAAATGTACTTATTGTGAATAAGTGCTATTCAAGACTTGGAATTAATATGTTTGAATGCTTGCCAAGTTTGTGGGACATTTTTTAATAACTTCATTTTGTATTAAGATTATAACAATTGAAATCTTTTTGTTTTGGTTTTTCTTCTGATTTGTATATCCTGACTTGGCTTGGAGATTGTTAGTTGGTATTACAATATGAATGGTTAACTGTGGAACTGGTGGAGTCTTTACCATGTAATGTGATTTTCAAATATTTTATTGAGTATCAGTTACCAGTTATGTGGGTTGATGTGCTTGGATTTTCTGATTATATTTTTGGATTGCTTGCAATTAATAGAAATAGGTTCTAGGTTATGCAGGCAAGGTCTATCCAACTTTTATTACATAATGTGGTTAGTTTTTCTAATTTACTTAATATGCATGTTTTTGTTAGTCATGCAGGAATGCCAGCAATTTTTGAATCATTTCCTATTCTCTTCCTTTTCCATTCACCTATATGAGTGTACAGTTAATCTTTTCACTTTCACTGGTTGCATGTTTGTTATGGTTATGATATGAAGGCCTTTTTTAACAGATTATTCCAACAAAAAGAAAAGCTTTTTCTGCCGAAGTATCATTTTAAAATTTGATTTTTCTTCATGCAGAGTTTAATGCACGTGATCAATTGCAAAGTCCTGAATCTGAGAGCATACCTGATAGACGGACTAGGAGAAAACGAGATGGATCTGGCGATGTTGATAAGCATCAGGATGATATTGGAGACAGCAATGAAAGACGATTTTCCTCAAGGGAGGATGTTGCAAAAGATGGAAAATCGAAGGATGAGAGATATAGAGATAAGTATCGTGAAGATGTGGACAGGGAAAGCAGGCATCGAGATGACAAGCAAAGAGATGACCGTGCTGCAAAAGATCACATCAATAGCAGGTCTGATGATAAGCACTTGAGGGATGATAAAGATACAGCAGAAACTAAACCAAAGAAATGTAAGCCTCAAGATGGTGATCGTGATCGTGAACGGGATCATGATCGTGATCTTGATCTTGGCCGGGACCATGACCGTGAAAGTTATCAACGTGACCGAGATCGTGACCATGATCGAGATCATGATAGAGAACGAGAGCGTGAGCGAGACAGGGATCGGGATCATGATCGTGAACGTGACTGGGATTGGGATCGAGATAGAGACCGTGATCGTGACCGTGAACGAGAGCGGGATCGTGACCGAGATAGAGAACGAGATCGTGACCGTGAGAGAAATCTTGACTATGATGGGGCACAAGTGGATGACCGAGGTTCTAGATACAAAGATAGCAGGGGAAGGAAGAGATCTCCTGAAGATCATGATGAGCATAATGATGGTAAAGCTAGAGGTAGCAAAACATCTTATCATGACTTGGAAAAGAAATCTTTGAGCAGCAATAGAGCTGAGTCTGATGGTGACAGAGGAAGGTCTCAATCACGTCAATCTCACCCAGATAATAATAGGAGGAAGGTCTCTCCTAATACCAGTTCACATGTGGCTGCAGATGAATTCAGGTATCTTGATTTGTCCACTAGGCTTGATGATTTTCTTGTGAATAGTACTACCTTTCTAGTCCCAACCATTTGGGAGATGATTTAATCATTTTCTTTTGTTGACTTATGAACACTTGATTTTTATTTTTGACAAATTTGATCAACACTGCTTATTGAAAATAGTACATTCAGCATGCATTTATCAGAAAAATTGTATAGGATATGGATATTAATTCATATTGAATTTGGCAGTTGCTGGGCATGCAATCTAGTTTTCCTTTCCCATGTATGTGCCCCTTCTCATTGTGTTCATGTTGATCAATATGATTACTTTAGGTTTATGGAAAGTCAACAGATTTTTTATTTGGAGAGTGTGCTTCGTATTGTATCTTATGGTACATTGCATTCATTAACTATCATTATGGAGAATGGTGTTGGACAGTGATTGCCGTTCTGTAACTCTTTCACATGCTTATGTGCTTCTGTGCTTGACAATGATCCATTTTAACTTGTAACATTACCTAAAAGTGTCCTTTGTTTAGTCACAGGCATAGAATCAATTAGTTGCTTTGTTTTAGTTATAGACTAATCCAAAACCTGTAAAATTCACATGCTATTATGTGAAGTTTTGTTAGTTCCACATATTTTAGTGTGGAAATTAAACTCGTGGTTCAATGCATGAGCATTGATTTTGCTGTTTTTGACCTGCGGTGTTATGTGGATACCTTTTCTATGATTTTAATGTAATTCTGGTGCTTGTGATTTTGTTGCTTAAATTTTGCCAATAGAATCAGATGATGTTGATGATGATGATAATGACGGTGTTGGTTCGTTCATTTATTTACTCTTTCTGTTGCAGGCAATTTAAACAAGAAGAATCTAAGTACAGAGATGCTGTGATAGAACAGAGGTCCAAATCAGTTTCTTCAAGAGAGATTACTAATTTGCCAGGATCATCAGATAGAGCTTCGAAGTACAGATCCTCTGAGAAACCAACTAAAATGGATGATGGCCATATAGGGGAGTTGTCGCTAGAAAGGTCCTCAAGTTCTAAAGCATCACCCATGGGCCTGATGGATAGATCTCCTTCATCAACAAGTCTGGAGCGTGGCAGATACATGAACAGATCTAGTGTTAGACGGAGTCTTGACATTGAAGAGTCAGGTAGGAGGAGCAATGCTTCTATGGGTGGGAGGGATGCTGATGACCGACCAAGTCGTGATGTACCTTTGGAGAAGTCTTTAGCAGATGAGTCAACTTCAGTTGATTCGTTATTTTACAATAGGAATACTCAAAGCAACTCCACTTTGATTCCTCCATCATCTGCTTTTAGGGGTAGAGTTGGCAGCCCTTCTTTCTTGGGTTCTCTTGAAGAAGATGGTAGAATTAACACTGGTACCCGCTATAAGAGGAGTGGCGATCCTAATTTGGGAAGAGGGCAAGGGAATGCTTGGAGAGGTGCCCCAAACTGGTCTTCACCTGTGCAAAATGGCTACATTCCTTTCCAGCATGGGCCACCTCATGGAGGTTTTCAAGCCATGATGCCACAGTTTCCATCTCCTCCCTTGTTTGGAGTTAGACCTTCAATGGAAATTAACCACTCTGGGATTCCTTATCATATTGCCGATGCTGACAGGTTTTCTGCTCATTTGCGTCCTCTTGGATGGCAGAATATGATGGATGGGTCAGGGCCTTCTCACATGCATGGGTGGGATGGAAATAATGGTGTATTTAGGGATGAAGCACACATTTATGGGGGGCAAGAATGGGACCAAAATAGGCATTCAATGAATGGTCGAGGATGGGAAAACAGTGCAGACCTTTGGAAAGGGCAAAATGGTGATGTGAATTTGGACCTGCCCTCGACACCCTTGAAAGAGGATTTTCCAGTACAGGCCCCTGCAGATGACATTTTAGCTGGACAGGGAAGTGGGAGATCACAAAATGAAAGTAATCATCTTGCGGTTCAGGCAAAAACTGTTGAGAAAAAACAAGCTGTTAGTCCCTTAATAAAAGAGTCTTTGAAGTTATCACCTAAAAGTATTAATGAGAAGACACCTGATCCTCCAAAACCATCGAGTACTGACAATGTTATTTATCTTTACCATGCTTATTTTTCCAAGCTGGACATTTCAATTGAGCTTGCTGATCCCGAGTTGTATAACCAGTTTATGAGCTTGCTCAACATAGAACAGAGTGTCACAGCTGATGAAGAAACTGCTATGCTAGTACATTTAAAGGTTTGCAGATTCGTTTTTCAATCTCTCTAGTTCTTTTGTTTATCTGGATTGTGCTCTTCAACTTGTTCTGTTTAGTGATTCTTTTAAATTGTTCAAAATTTGACAGGATGGTGCAAGAGCAATTGCAAAAAGTTCCAGTACCTTGTTGAATTCCTCACTTTTTCCCACGACAAGTAATTCTGTTTTTCAGGTATCATCAACTAGATGTATGTTATTTGTGATTTGCTGTACACATTATCATCAACTACAGTATAAATGGTGTTTGATGGAGGCCTTTATAGGCTTGTTCTCTATTAGGGGATATATTTTGATGTATTTATGTTTTTTTTTAACAAATTGTTTTATGTGCTTTAGATGTTATTTCAACATGGTTTGGAAATAAACTGCATAACTTTTTTATGGATGATTTTGAAGTGCAAATTGTGAAATCTGACAATCTTATCAATTATCTGCAGAGAGCCATGGACATCTACAAGAGGCAGCGAGTAGGTTCTAGTGGCTTGCCAATTGCTGAAGGTGGAATGCTAGATTTCACTGCAGCATCCAAAATAGAGGAGCCATTGCCTAATAATAATGCATGCATAAAAGAAGAGCAAATTTTGGATCACCCTGCAGAAACATCTGATGTGCAGATGATGGACTTGGATGAGAATAAAGCGGAAGCTGATTCAGTTGCTGATGTGCAGGAGAATTCAGATGAAACATTTCCAATTGCTGATGTGCAGGAGAATTCAGATGAAACAATTCCAATTGCTGATGTGCAAGAGAATTCAGATGTTGCTCCCAGCCAGGAGGCAGGTGTTGATGCTCATACCCCTGAACTGAAGTTGGAATTGTCAGAGCCTGATGTCCCAGGAAAGCATCTGATTATATTTGGTGGTGATAAGATGGATAGGGTGCCATCTAGGCCGGTGGATTCGGAAGGTCCACAGGGAGATTTAGTTTCGACAGCTGAAAATGTGCCCATTGCTGTCGAAGTTTCTGAAAATGTGCCCAATGCTGTCAAAGTTTCTGAAAATGTGCCAAATGTTGCCGTAGTTTTATCTACTGATGGGCATGACATGGATGAGATTAAAGGTAGTGATTCTGATAATTGTGCTGAAGAAGGGCAGGGGTTTGGTGATACAATATGTGGTCCTTTATTATTTAAGGATGGGTCCCCCAAGGCATCTGGGGATTTATTGCCTGGGTCAAATGAGTCTGAGTCGGTAATTTTAAGTCGGATACATCATTCTCCTGAAAGTACACATTGAGACAATTTCTATATCCATGTTCTTTTTAATGCGTTTTTGCTTTAGTTAGTTTTGCTTTTCCCTTTTCTGTTTCGTTTTCCTTTCCTTGGAAGGAAATGAAAATAAAATCTGCTCATAATCCCCATAGATTAGGGGTCATTGGGCCAAATGAAATTTACATGCCTTTCTCTATGTTCTATTCCAGTTGTGGTTTGCCTATTGTGTGTTTAGTGGTCCCATATAGACATCTGCCATTTAGGAGTGGAGGTAATGACGATCATGCATTTCATGAAACATCAACATACATTTGTTTTTCTTTGATCAGTGTCCCCCTTGTTATAGATAATGAAGTTGTTCAGATTACAGGCAATTGCTTAATTGCTGGGGAATTTTTACTCTCCCTATAGACAATGAAGTGCCTGTGGACATGAAGTTTCTTTGTGAGGTAGGGGATTCCAATTTCCGTAGCAGGTTTATAGAATTGTATTGCAAGTATTATGTTCATCTGGGTAGGGCGTACTGCATTTGCATCGTTTGCATCAACGACAGATGTGATAGTTTGTTTGAAAAAGTGATAGTGACTTAACGGTATCAAAGCGACGTTTCATCTAGGCAAATGTCATATCATATGCAGCGCAGCTCAATGAAATGATAGATTAATATGCATTTGATACTGTTCAAATATGATTGAAGTAAAAGCGATGCAGAAATATTGCTAAAACCTAAACACAAGTATTTTTAAAAGTTTTAAAAATGCTTTTTACATTTGTGATTATAAGAATTTAAATTTAAGTTGATATGATTATTATTGAATATTTATATAAAAAAAATAATTTATTTCATTTCATAGTCGTATGTGAAAAAAAAAAATTATACACTTATGAATGCATTTTTAAATAATGATATAATAATACATACACGTATGAGGATTTTTCTGTAATACCTTGAAGGTATTGCTACCGTTAAAAATTTTAAAAAAAATTAAAAAGGTTACCTGTTATAATAGGTTAGCCGGTAATCTTTTTAACGTTGTTTTTTTTGAAAGGTTTTAACATCGTTTTTTAATTGTGTTATTTTTTTTTAACACTTTTCAAACTTTTTAAAAACCAGTGAAATTTTCAGCAACTAGAAACCCTAATCCAAAAAATATTGAAAGATTCATATCACTTTGTTAAGTTATGCAGCACACGGTTTCTTGTGTGATTCAAACAGAAGATGAAATAAAAATTTTATCTATTAATATAATTAGGTCAACCTGTATTTTTATTTGATAGTTTGTGGTCAATTCATATCAGTATGGTTAACATGTATCATTTTGTGGTCAACCATATATTATTTTATTGTCAACCACAATCGATAGTTTTAAGAGAATCATTATATGTAATATTTTATGGTGAACCACTAAATGAAGGTAGTGAATGTATTTTCTGTACGAGATTTATTATATTTAACTTTGATTAGTCCACAAATAAAGAAGAAAATGAACTATCAGTAAGTAGTGATTGATACTGAAAGTAAAGGACTTGGGTATTAGTATTGTTGCTACAATCAACCATGAAAAATTAATAAACCATTTTTTTTTTCTTCAATTAGCAGTACTTAGCACCCAAAAAGGAAAAAGGTATCCAAATGAAAAGCAGAAAGACAAGAAAGAAATAAATTGATGAGGAAGAGGATAAGAAGAGAAATGTTATTCTAAAAAAAAAAAAAAGAGAAAGGTTGATTTCTTGAAAAAGAGCAGAATAGCTTGTGATGGGCAAGTTTTAAATTGATTCGTTAGAAAAAAAGAGTTTGAGGCGTTTAAGTAAAAAAAAAAAATCCCTTTATAAAAGTTATTTTCCATTACAGAGATAACATTTTCTACCGGTTGTAAGTTGTTTTTATAATTTTAATCCAATGGTTTATATTTTATAATTTAATCCAATGGTTAAAAAACTAAAGGTATCTATACCTTCAAGGTATTATAGAAGGCCCTCACGTATGAATACGAACTACAAGTATAGAAGTTGCATCTATTATGATAAGGTAAAACATAAAATATGAAAGGTTAAAATTAAGACACATGTTTAGATAAAAATGTAACTTAAAAAGAGTTTTATACATTACAATGGGTTAAAATATATGAAAGGGTAAAAGAATGATTTTGTATAAATATGACATATAAAAGTTAGAAAGAAAACAAGTGTTGATACATGATAGTAAAAAAGTAGGACTTATGAATGTAAAAATGCATTAAACAAGCTATAAGGAAATAATTTTAAAAAATAACTAAAAGTAAGTTACATATTTAAATTTTTATTGATTGTTCAATTATATTATTAAATAATTTTAAATTTCTAACGGAACTAATCACATATATATATTTAAAATTTTTATTATTTTTAGACAATAATACTTTAGAAATTAAAAATATTTTAAAAATTTAAAAAGATACTCAAAAAGTTGCAAAAATAACATAAATATAAATATAAATATTTAATAGATAAAAATTTAAAAAATTAATATATAATTAATTAATGAATGTAAATTTATTTCTGCAAATATGCATTAGAAAAAAATTGTTAAATATGTATGTAGGGGTGACCAAAAGTCAGTTTGGTTCGGTGTAAAAAAGTCTAAAAACCGAACTGAATTGAACCGAACTTTTTCGATTCGGTTCGGTTCAGTTTAGTTATTTTT
The DNA here is from genome assembly GCA_949673435.1 of Macaranga tanarius. Taxonomy (NCBI): domain Eukaryota; kingdom Viridiplantae; phylum Streptophyta; class Magnoliopsida; order Malpighiales; family Euphorbiaceae; genus Macaranga; species Macaranga tanarius. Next base: position 132 of record CATIWO010288335.1, on the reverse strand, counting down.
TCTTTTTTTAATATTCTTTTCACTTTTTAATTTTAAAGTTATTTTATTTATGTAATTTTACAATATTCTAATAAGATTTATAAGATATATTAATGTTAATTTTTTATACTTATTTTATTTATTTATTTTTTT
>CATIWO010288289.1:0-27898 GCA_949673435.1 Macaranga tanarius | reverse complement strand
ATGAGAACTGAGATGGATTCTATGTATGCAAACCAAGTTAGGACACTTGTTGATCCTCCTGAGGGTATTGTACCTATTGGGTGTAAATGGATCTTTCAAAGAAAGATTGGTGCAGATGGGAAGGTAGAGACCTTCAAAGCTAGGCTTGTAGTGAAAGGGTTTCGCCAAAGGCAAGGGCTTGACTATGAGGAGACCTTCTCCAATAGCCATGCTTAAATCCATTCAGATTCTTCTTGCCATTACCGTACACTATGATTATAAGGTTTGGCAAATGGATGTCAAAACTGCCTTTCTTAACGGTTATATTGAGGAAGACATTTTCATTGAGCAACCCAAGGGTTATAAATCTGAGGAAAGCTCAAAAGTTTGCAAGCTTCATAGATCTATCTATGGTCTAAAGCAAGCTTTAAGGAGTTGGAATCATCGTTTTGATGAGGCTATCCATTCTTATGGTTTTATTAAGAATGAGGATGAGCCATGTGTTTACAAGAAGGTTAGTGGGAGCCAACTCACTTTCCTGGTCTTATATGTTGATGACATACTTCTCATAGGGAATGATGTCAGAGTGATTACTTCTGTGAAAGTATGGCTGGCTAAGACCTTCTCAATGAAAGACTTAGGAGAGGCTATCTATATTCTCGAGATTCGAGTCTATGAAGATAGATCGAAGAGAATGATAGGCTTATCTCAAAGTCTTGGTTTTAAATAACGGCCATTACGTAACGTAACGGCCGTTATTTAACGGTTTTTAGGGGTACCGTGGCCGTTATTTCCGTTATATAACAGCTATATTAATTTTATAGGTGTAATGGCCGTTATGTAACGGTCGCGGCTGTTATTTAGCGGTCGCGGCCGTTATGTAACAGTCATAGTAAAAAAAAAATTATAAGTTAAAAAAAAATCTTACATTCTCACTTAAATCATAATTTAAATTTTTTATTAGTAGTTTTTAAATTTCAATTACATATAGTATATTTAATTTTGATAATTCAAACACTCTACGGGCGGAACATGAAAAAAATTAAATAACTCATTCCCCCGCTTAAAGTGGCGGAATGAGTTTTAAATTTTAGAAAACAAATATTTTTTGTTAAAGGGCATGCAAAATATACTATTTTACTTAAAGGGCGTGCAAAACTCATTCCACCACTTAAAAGGCATGCAAAAGTTACTATTTTACTATTAATCAAGTTATTATTTTGACATCCGTTTACAAAACGGCTTGCGCAAAAAAATTTCACGTAAATTTTTATTCCTCGTGGTATATTTTATTTTTTAAAATATCATAGTTTTTTGACATTACGTGAATAGTGACATGCAAAAATTACTATTTTACTATTCATCAAATTATTGTTCCGACGTCCGTTTATAAAATGGCTTGGGCCAAAAAAATTCACATAATTTTTTCTTTCTCGTGATATATTTTATTTTTTAAAATATCACAATTTTTTGACATTACGTGAATAGTGACATGAAAAAATGAGGAACCTAACCCGAAAGAGGCAAGCTGATTTGGACAATACCTATAATCCAATTAATTTGGATTACATTTTTTAGGAGGATGATCCTCTGTCTCCTTGGTTGGAAGAAAGAGAAAAGCCAGTTATTGATGGGGCCAACGATAATTGGTTATCTGATGATGATAATGAAATTAGTACTTGATCTTCTCATCCTCAACCTCAAGGATCATAACCAACTACATGCGGTGGTGGTAATAATGATGATGATACAAGCAGTACTGATGATGAGAATGATGATAGTGCACCAAGTGCAGGAGGAGAAACTTTTATTCCATCAACTTATCCAGAAAGACCTGATGATTTTCATTATTTTCCCCAAGTTGATGTAGGTACCTCCACTCAGGAGCCTTCTCCACCTTGTAATCCTCCTCCTCCTCCTTATCCTTTAACATCTCATGATTATCATCCTCATTCAAGTGCAGAAGATAGTTATAGTACATTTGATTATAGTGGTAACTCTAGTTATAGTGCATTTGGTTATGGTGATTGCTTAGGGTCCACTATTAACTATGGATATGGTAATGATATATATAGTTCGGAATCAAGTCAGTTTAATCCATATCCACCTACAACTCAACCTGCCTATGAGTCATTTAGAAGTAATGAATGTTCATTTGATTACATGGATTCATTTTTCAATTATTCTCCTCCAAGAAATGACTAGTTCTTCAGTGACCAACAATATGAAGGTCAAAGTTCTCAATCTCATACTCAAAGTCAGGAAGAGACTCAAAATCCACCTATGCACTCTTTTTGGTGGTGATTATTATTATGTATTGTGTTTATATAATATTTGAGATTTTAATAATTTTATATTTTTTCTATTATTTTATGAATAAAAATTAATGTTAATTTAATTATGCTATAAAATTATGGACTAAGTATATATATTTCTTTTAACAGTTATATTTACAACATATTTGTATAGTTAAAATTCAAATTTCTCTTAAAATTTTACTAAATTTAATATACTTTACAAATTTTTTAAAAAAATTTACGACTCGGTAGACCGTTACCGTTACGTTACACCGTTACAGTCCCGTTTCCATTACACACGACCGCGACCACGATCACGGCTATTACCGTTATTTAAAACCATGCTTAAGCCTTATCCTTCGGGCAAAGGAAAGTAGCAATTTTCTTTATGGCTGCCGAATTATTCCTAGAGCTCCATCTATTTCCCATCTTTTCTTTGCCAATGATTGCCTTTTATTTTTTAAGGCAAATCTTATTGAGCTCTCTCATATTAAAGAAGCATTAGAGGTGTATGCTTGTGAATCGGGTCAGGTTATAAACTATCAGAAGTCTTCAATTTATTTCAGTCCCAATGTTGCACAAGATTGCCATAATCTTCTTAAGCTCAACTTGGATGTTCAGGATATGGACTGTGGTGGTACCTATCTCGGTCTTCCCTTTATGATAGGTAGAAGAAAGTGTGAGATTTTTTCTTATATCAAAAGCTGCATTTGGAATAAAATGCATTCTTGGCACAATCAGATGCTTTCAATTGCAGGTAGGGAGGTTTTGCTTAAATCTGTTCTTCAATCCCTTCCATTGTATGCCATGTAAGTCTTTTATATCCCTCTCTCAGTGTGTAAGGATATAGAGAGGATGCTTAACTCCTTCTGGTGGGGCCAAAAAGGGATAGAAACTGAAGTATACATTGGCAATCTTGGGAGAGCCTATGCATGCCTAAGAAGTTTGGTGGAATGGGGTTTAGGCGTTTTCATGATTTTAATATTGCCATACTAAGTAAACAGGGTTGGAAGTTGATGTCTAATCCTCAGTGTTTAGTTTCTCGGCTTTTTAAGTCTAAATACTTCCCTAATACTAGTTTTCTTCAGGCCAAGAAGAGGGCAAATAGTAGTTTCATTTGGAATAGCATTCTCGCTAGTCAAAAGCTTATTAGGAAAGGTTCACAATGGAGGGTTGGGAATGGTCTCACCATCTCAATAGGAAAGGACCCGTGGCTGTTAGACAAAGCTGATGGTATGGTCCGAACTCATCTTCAGGAGGATATTCAAGTGCGACCCGTAGCTTGCCTCATGAACCATGATGGTAGTGGATGGGATGCTGATATTTTACGAGACTTGTTTATTCCTAGAGATGTCACTTTAATCTTACAAATCCCATGTTGTAATGGGTCCAGACGCGATGAGCTAATGTGGTTGGGAGATCCTAAGGGGAGGTTCAGTGTTAAAAGTGCCTACAGACTTCAACAAATTCAATTGGATCAGTCGCAGTATCCAACAAATTTCTGGCAGAAGCTTTGGCATCTTAATATTCCACCGAAATGTAAATTTTTCATCTGGAGGGTTTGCAAGAATTTTCTCTCCACAGCTCAGAATTTGAGGAAACGTGGTATTGACTCAGACTTGTTATGTGTTCTTTGTCGAGGTTATGCGGAGGAAGTTGATCATCTTTTTCTTTGTTGTCCTCTTGCTGTCCAATGCTGGCATACTTTGGGTTTAACTCCCCTTCTTTATGGATGTACTGATTTCCATCAAGCTTGCTCTGAAATTCTTCATAAGGGAATGCTGTTACAGAGCCAGCTGTTTACTATGACTTGTTGGAGTATCTGGCAGGGCAGAAATGATTATGTTTGGCTTAATCAATTTCCTACAATGCGTCGAGTTCTTAACCGAGCTTCTACCATTTTATATCAATGGCAGAGAGCTCAATCATCTTCTTTATCTCATTTGCCAGAATTATTTTTACATGGGAGTGGGGTCCCCCTCCTTTAAACTCGATCAAGTTTAATGTCGACGCTGCAGTTGGAGGCAACCTTGGCTCGGCTTTTGGGTGTGTAGTGCGAGATTCAAGCGGCAAATGGATAGCAGGTCTATCAGGTTTTTCTCCTGTTCCTCGATCTGCAATGGAGGCTGAAGCTCTTGGACTTAAAGAAGCTCTCTCCTGGATCAAACATAGTGGTTGGTCTCGTGGGGTTATTGAGTTGGATTGTCTACCGGTGGTTCAAGCAGTGCACTCCACTTCTGATGGCTCCTCTTACTTTAGTTGTCTGATACAAGATATTAAATCCTTAGTTGCTTTTTTACCTGATTTTTCCATTACTTTTGTTCTCAGATTAGCAAATAGAGCCGCTCATAGCTTAGCTAGGCTTGGTCTCTCTGCTATGGCTGATTGTAAAGAGTGGGATGTTCCCCCTCTTCTTTGCTTAATGTGCTGTATGATGATTATTCTTAATGAAGCTTCCTCTTTGGTAAAAAAAAAAAAAATTGTATTTTTTACAAAATATTTTGTTAAAACCGCATGTTTGAAAGAAAAAAAAGGTATTTTTGAAAAACTTCTCCACTTTTTTTGTTTTTTTTAAAAAAAAAGGTTTGAGCATCCTCCGAGCCGCCAACGCTAAGCTCGCGCTATAGCAGCTCTAAAAAGAATTTCTCCGACAGAAGATAACAATGAAGAAACGGAAGTGACCTTCGGGACAGAAGATGGAGCAATTTTTTTAGCTCATTTAATCAAACTTTAATCTTTTTTTTTTTTTTTTTTAAAAAAAAAACCTAATCAAACTCAAAATCACGAAAATTTCTTGAACCAAAACCACCATAAAGCGTCCAATCTTCTGTTGCAATTTGCAATTTCTATCACCTCAGGCAATTGTGAGTGAAATTAACAGAGGAGAACTGTCAGCTGAAGGCTATCTTCTGGTATCAATCTTCATCTTGATTAAGTGAGGTTATATCCCTAATTTGCTACCTACTTTTAATTTTCGAAAAATTCAGTTTTGTTCTTTTTTCTTGATGAAGTTATATTCTTGTGTTAGGTTTTTTTTTTTTGGACATGTGAAGGCTATAGCTGGTTTTTCTTTTAAGCTGATGTTTGATTTTGATTTCTCTATTGTACCGTATCATTTGGTGCCAGATAAAATGGGTGATACGGATTTGAAGAACTGGGTATCTGATAAGCTTATGTCACTGCTGGGGTATTCTCGGGCGATAGTGGTTCAGTACGTTATTGGCATATGTGAGTAATCTTTTCTGTTGCAAATTTGCATTTTAAGTTATTCTAATAGAAAATAATTAAAATCATTTTATACTATGTTGAGTTAATGTCACTTCTGATTGCAGCTAGACAAGCAAATTCCCCAGCTGATGTGCTGGCAAAGCTATCAGAATTTGGATTTGCATCATCAACTGAGACCCGTTCTTTTGCCGAGGAACTTTTCTCTCGAGTACCCCGTAAACAATCTGGTTTAAATGTGAGTTCTTATTTGATGAGTACATGGACTTGCGAGTTTTTCTAAATTCTTATACTTTTGCCGCAACTCTGGTTTTTCCTCCCCTCCCTCAATATCATATCCATATGCTCTATAATATTTTTTTTTTTTACTTTTCCCAGATTTATCAACAACAAGAAAGGGAAGCTGCAATGTTGGTGAGGAAACAGAAGACTTATACACTTTTGGATGCCGATGATGATGATGATGATGACCAAGGTGGTGGTGCCGGTTCCTCCGGTAAGAAATCCTCCACTGTAGTTGACTCTGAGCCAAGAAGATCTGAGTCACATAAGAAGCGATTCAGGAAGAAGATTGAGAGTGAAGAGGACGAAGACAATGAGGTAGTGTTCATATCCTTATTGACAGAATATTTGTTTTTATTATTAATTTTTGTTGTTCTTGCACTTAGCTGATGGCTAGTACCATTTCTAACCAACAATTTCACTTTTTTGTTTTCTCACTCCAATGCCGCAGCTTGTCTCACAAGAGGAAAAAGAAAGACAGGTTAGGCGGCGGATTTCCCAAGATGAAGAGGATGATTCAGAGGTATACTGTAGTTCCTGAAATGCAAACCTCTGTTAATAGTTTTAGTTGCACTTTGAATTAGGTAAATAGAAGAGCTTGCAATTGGTGCATATTCTAACTTTGTCAATTGTTATCTTCATTAAAATCTAAATGTGGTTTGTATGGCTTTGGCTTGCAGTCAGAGGAGGAAAGATTGCAGGACCAAAGAGAAAGGGAGCAGTTGGAGCAAAATATAAGAGAACGCGATACTGCTGGGACTCGAAAGGTATGCCTTTGTGCATAACAATTTTGATTGGTATCTCCATTACATTTGCAGCTGTTGTTTGTTGGTTATGCTTCAACTTTTATGCTTTTTGTACTTTTGATTTTTTCAAAAAATATTTTATGTATATTCTACATATTTTTTAATTATCTGTGTAACACAAAGGGATAAACACTGGGTTCATATCTAGACCAGTCAACATAGAAATTACTTGGCCAAGTTAACTTGGACTGTTTAGTGGGAACAAGCCTTAGCTATGTATTAATACTTTCATGTTTTCTTGGGTCTATTTATCGCAGCTGGCAGAGCCAAAGATAACAAAAAAGGAGTCAGGTATACCACTTTAAGAGCTATGCATCAACAAACCTTCATGACATTATATTTCCTTTCAATGTGTCATATTATCTCTGCACTCTGTTCTCCTCACCCTTTTTCCTTCTTTTTGGGACAACAGAAGAGGCAGCCCGAAGATCACAAGCTTTGGAGGAAAATGGAATTGGCACTTTGAGGTTTGACCTTGAGCATCTCTTGCTTCTTTTGATGTTTGATTTTTTTTTTATTAGTGAGAAATTCTTATTCTCTTCTTCTTGGCATTGATTCAGAAAAGTATCAAGACAAGAATATCTTAAGAAAAGAGAGCAAAAGAAATTGGAAGAACTCAGGTATTTTAGATTACATCTAGCTTTGATCTAAATCTTATTTTGCTGTTTCCTTGTATTGTTGATTATGGTTATAAATGGGGCCAAAGAACAAGATATCAATGCAAATATGCAGAAAACACTTGCATCTATTTTTTAAAAAATTTAATTTGTAATTTTTGAATGCAAAGAATCCGAGCATTAATAATAAAGCTTTCTTAATATTAAAAAGAAGATAACCACTTGGACTAGGTAACATAAGTTATATGTGGGGAAGAAAGTAAAGCAAAATAATTAATATATTGTGTGTTTGAGTCCTAAGAAAAGGATAAGGTGTATTCATACTCAGACTATAAAGTGTTGAAATGGAGGGGAGCGAAAGATACGAAAGAGTTAAGATTTGGACATCAGATCATGCAGGGAGAGAACAGAAAGAAAATGGTTGCAGAAGGGTGGCTTAAGAAAATGATGTTGGCAACAGTTGCCGGGCAAAGGCATAAAGTAGAAGAAAAATAACAAAGACATTGAATGTGGAACTAAATAACAAAGGCAGTGATTGCATATCTGTAATACGCTCAACAGAAGTAGACCAAATAACCAATAGAACGAAAAATAAGAATTTCTTCCTCTAAGGCATGATCCTCCATGGTACCTTTAGGCATTGTGATCTTTAGGTGTGCTTTGGTTGACTATGCTGTTTATGATTTTGTAATTTTGTTATTACAACTATATCATTTTTGTTTATGCATGTCTATTTCAGGGATGATATAGAAGATGAACAGTATCTATTTGATGGTGTGAAGCTTACTGAGGCAGAATATCGTGAACTAAGGTAATCCATTTGATCTACCCCATCTTTCATATGTAACCAGCAAACTAGAACGACCGTATGATGAAAAAAGTTGTAAGTTGTTGATAGGCAAGTAACAACAGTCATTCAGTATATAATTTTTGTTGATTTTGAAATTTTATGGGTTTACATGATTTTAACTATTGCATACAAATGGAAAATGGTTGTACTCTTATCTCCAATGTTTATCTCCTTCTCCCCTTCCTCTCTTGCCTTACACTAAATGCACTTGCTTGACCTTGTTCTGATCAAATGCATTTTGATGTTAGAATATTCTGACACTTCAATAAAATAAATCAAATAAATCAACTGAAAACTGAAGCATCTTGGCTATCTTATGCTGGCAGATACAAGAAGGAAATATATGAGCTTGTAAAGAAGAAGTCAGAAGATGCAGATGACACTAATGAGGTAGTTGGCCATTTATTTATTTTTCTTAACATGTTTATGATTATTGAATAAGACAATATAAAACATAATGGTAAATGATTGCAGGTTTTGATGAAATTGTTCTACATTTAAACTTTTTAAATAGATATCAGGATCTTTCCTACAAGAGATAGGGAGATGACCATTTAACACAATATGATATCTAGATCATCATATTTATGTAATCCTAAACATTTCCTTTTTGCATTTCGTATTGTTTCATAGCTTTACATGGTTATATCACACTGATAGTGATTGTAATGTATGCATAACTGTGGCATGTGGTTCTCGACACAACATCCATGAGCCTCTAATCAGAATTGGTCGTAGGAGCTGTCGGCTATGACGGTTGAGTAAATTGCCAAAATGTATCAGGCTTTGATCCGAAAGGTTATTAGAGAGGAGTTCAAAGTATTTATAGCTCCTAAGTAGTGTACAATCACAAAGTACAAACAAGGATTGGGGTCTGGATATTGTTGAAAATAAGGATTGAGTTTGCTGTGGTGGTGAGCTTTTGGATTAAATGATGGTGAGCTTTGCGGAATTTCAAGGTAGATTGTGGACGTGGTTAATGCTTGTCATTTTATAGGGTGATGTGAAGAGACTTGCAGCCTGAGACTTTTTGTTTGTGATTAATGTAGAGGAAGATCACTGGTTTTGAACTTTCTACTGTTTCCACAAAAGATTTCTTTGAAAATGCAGATGAGAGAGAAGCAAGGGAGGGGATTATAAAGAAAAGATAGTTAAGGAAAAAATTTTTTTGGCATTTAAGAGGATGTGGCCATGACTGTTTTGATGTGGGAATAGTGCTCCCATAATAAAATCATAAAAAACTCTCGTCTATCAAACAAGAAAGAGGAATCCTATATTTGCATACCATTCCCAATTTTGAAGTATATCAAGTGCGTTCTTACTTTAAGTAGAATATTGAAAAGAAAAACATAGATGTCACTTTATGAGGGATTTCATGTATGTTCTTCCCATTTATGTTTCTCCCAATCATCATATGTCATTGTTGCTAAGTGATTACATTTCTTCTGTCCTTTTTGATGTGCAGTACAGAATGCCAGAAGCATATGATCAGGAAGGGGATGTTAATCAGGAGAAGAGATTTGCTGCAGCTTTACAGCGCTATAGGTCTGTTTGAAAATAATATTCTCCTTGATTGGGACCACAATATTTTTGTTAGAAAATTCCATCACTAGCAACTAGCATATTGTTTCCAATATTTGACGGTTTTTTTTCTTCTTCTTATTGGGACTATTTTTTTTTCTATCTTTTGTAGGGATCCCAATGCTGGTGACAAAATGAACCCCTTTGCAGAACAGGAGGCTTGGGAAGATTACCAGATAGGTAGATTCTCTGAAGATTTTTGCATTCTTTTAGTATGTGTTCTAATACTAAGATAACTCTAGGTTTGAGACTAATTCTGAAGTGGTTATCATCCTCTAGGAAAAGCAACTTTGAAGTTTGGGTCAAAGAATAAAAAGCAGATATCAGATGATTATCAGTAAGTTTTAGTAGCTGTTGACTGTATGAAACTTTTGACCAATCATTTCTTATTGCATCCAGTTTTACATTCTTATTTGATTGCTTCATGCCTTGTTTCAGTTTTTTCTCATTTCTCTCATTTCTAAATCTAGATGTTTCCATATATTATTTCATTTTAAATGACACATAATTAGGAATTTTGAATATGCTTAGGTTTGTGTTTGAGGACCAGATTGAGTTCATCAAGGCATCAGTCATGGATGGTGACAAGGTAGATCCATCACTCCCCAATTTATGAATGATGGTTGTTCAGTTTTCCCTTGAAATTCACAAATTTGCCTTTTCTTTTATGTAGTTTGAGGATCAGTTGCCTGCTGAGTCCATGGATAGCTCCATGAAAAAATCAGCTTTTGAGAAGATTCAGGTGCCTACTTTTCCTTTTTTTGCTTGATGATTTTTCTGTCTCTTCAAATTCACCAGAAATGTGTTGTGTCACTAGAAGTCATTTGGTTTCCTTTAGGAATATTTATTTTGGACTTTTGGTGCTCAACTTTGGCTCTCATTTTCACCCAAAAGATTTAGAAGAAAAGAAAGCTAAGGTTGATTTCATCAATCTTGTAAAAATGAATTCATACCATTGAAGTTTCATATAGGTTCCTTAACCCAGCACATTATCCCCGTGAAGGCTTATTCTTGTTGTTATCTATTCCCTCGAATAGGCAAGACATTGAATAGCCTTTCTCATAATAATTGAGCATCTCAATCCTCAGATTCCCTATTAAATAAAATAAAAATCCCTCCTGCAGAACCTGATACAGAAAGGTGCTTCCATCACTTTATGTGTGATTGAGATTTTCACAAACCAATCATTGGATTACTGCTCTAATTCACGTACCTAAATCATGCAAAATTCCAAGTTAATTGGATATTTAGAGGTTTGTTTATGCATCTCATTCAAAACTTAAAATTTTATCAGCTCTGGCAAAATTCTTGTTTTATAGTTATCTGATTGGTGTGAGAAGAAAAGTAAAATTCTATTGTAACTTTGTAAGTTTGTGAAAAAGTGCGAGGTGTAGAAAAAGATATGGGACGGTTTGAATAACCGTACTTTTTACAATATGTAACTGTCTGCATGCAGTTATAACTCTCTTTTGGTATTTTGTGTGTGTAAATATAATCTCTTGTAAAATGTCATAAGTATATATTTTTATTGTCGACAATGATAATTTATGACTTATCTTGAAAGTATGTAAGTATATATTTGGTGATTATGAGAATGAATATTTAGAGAAGTACAACTACAGATAATATCAGAATTATAAATCTTTATACTAATCAAGATTTGAACTGAAGTCAGAATCTAAATAATAGTACAGAATACCATTACAAATAGTTTTGACATTAGCCCTCAACCAATCAAATTTAAATATCAGTGTAATTATGTGATTCATATCCACTAATTATAATTGGGTCCTAAACAACTGTTCTTTGCATCCTCTCTTTCTGGTTATAACTTTTACTATATGTTTGTTTCTGGTTATGATTCTGATTTCTGAGTTAAGACTCTTGGTTGCGGTTAACAACCTAAGCTTTAGGAACAAACAATCAGTTTTCTCATTTTATTAGCAAACTATCTTCAATTTATAATTTTTAGTAAGTAGATATGGCCAAATGTGGCTTGTGTATGTAACTACAACAAAATTTATCCAAATAATTTTGCAGACTATGGAAGTGTGTTTGAATAGTGTCTAGATCCTAAAAGCTGCAACCTTGATGGTTATAGATAGTGTGAATAATTGCACAGCCTTAAGTACCAATTCTTATTCTTGATTTGGGAAGTCAGCTCTTTTTAACCACTCGAACCTGCAGTCTTTCAAAATTTTTCATTAACCTCGTGTTTTGATGGGCATAATAGCAGTTTTATATCATATGATATTTAGTTAAATATCTAAGATCTCTCTGCTTTTAATGCAGGAGGATAGAAAAAGTTTACCCATCTACAAATTTCGAGATGATCTACTTGACGCCATTGAGCAGTATCAGGTTTTCTTTTTTCCTTTTCACATTCTCATGTTTGTATTGAACATCAATGTCTTGGCATATGGCATACACATCTAGCACTTGTGGTGGTTTATTTTTGGCAGCTATGTGTTTATGCTTTACAGTTGCTTATATATGGGCGCATGAATGCCTCTATTGAAGTTGTCTCAAATTGTTTCTACTTTAGGTTCTTGTTATTGTTGGAGAAACTGGTTCAGGGAAGACCACACAGATACCTCAATATCTTCATGAAGCTGGTTACACTAAGCGTGGAAAGGTACAAGCTTGTTGCTTAATATGTGTTTGAAAGTAGATTTCAATGAAATTCCTGGTTACAATTGTTGTGACCTTTTGTTGAACCATTAATCATTTGTGAAAGCCTTCTGAATACCATCATATGGTTCCAGTTGTTGTGCACATCCTGATGCAGAATTCCTTATTTGATGTTTGGTAATTTTGAAAAAATATAAAGCCCATCACAGAGATATGTAATCTTGTATTTTGTCTCACAGGTTGGGTGTACTCAGCCAAGACGGGTTGCTGCTATGAGCGTTGCTGCTAGGGTTTCTCAAGAAATGGACGTCAAACTTGGTCATGAGGTTTGCTTCCTGACATTGCTACAAACTTGCGCTTTTATTGGTTAAAAGTTTGTGCTTGTTTCATTTTATTTTCAAATAGATTCTGTCTGATCTAGATTTCTAAGTTTTGCTGCGGCAAATCAGGAACATGTGCTTTTACATGTTAGCATTCAAGGATTACAGCTACATGATGGTTTAGAATAAAATCTTGATTGTATGAATGAGTCTTCAGTCTAGTAAATTAGGTTTCAAGTATCATAATGTTAAGATTCCTATCATAATTTTCAGTTTGGATTTCAATGCTGATTTTTTACTGAGTTTTTGTTTTGAAACTGTTTTCAATCCATTTTTCATTTAACAAACTGTTTCAGGTTTTGAATACATAGACTATAAATTTAAATTCAACATGTGATTTATACAAAATTGTGATCTTAATGAAAAGTATTAGACACTAATTTCAATTTTACATTGATTTAGTGACAAATCAGTTTTTGTTGTCATTAAGCACAAACTTTTCTAACTTTGATAAAGGTTTGCTTTAGATGCTTGTTTATAAATTTCACATGGAAATGGGTTAAAAACTGAGAGAAGATAACTTTGCAAGGTCTTCAATTGCAATAGTTTATAAACTTCAGGATTGACATTGTGATATTTAAAAAGATGGATTTTAATATACAATCTGACCCTCAAAGTTCCAGGTGCTGAGTATTATCCTATATTATGCATTTTTCTATAATTGGGCTTCATTCTATGAACAAAACCTTTAAGCTCATATGGTTGCAAGGCATTTTGGAGTTAAATGCCATTAGTTTTGCTGCTAAATGGTCAGTACTAATCTTTCCAACTTATCTTCAGGTTGGGTACTCCATTCGTTTTGAAGACTGCACATCGGAAAAGACTGTTCTGAAATATATGACTGATGGAATGCTCATGCGAGAATTCCTTGGTGAGCCGGATTTGGCAAGCTACAGGTGTGCCATGCTTTTCTGGCTCATTAATTTTACAGTCTGTGGTTTTCACTGGTTTACTAACTTTGTCTTGTACTTTATAGTGTAGTGATGGTGGATGAGGCACATGAAAGAACATTGTCTACTGACATACTGTTTGGACTAGTAAAGGCAAGTACATACCCTCCAACCTGGTTGCATAGTGCACACCCAAATACACATGCCCAAATGGCACAGATGTAAATTTATTTCTGCATACCTGTATTTTATTGGTGTGTTGTGTGCATATGATCTCTTTGCCAGTAATCTCTGAATAATTTCTAGCATGTTCAGATATATATGAAACTGATGATCACTTTTGCTCATCAGAGGCCAATGCGATCTTTTGAAACTGATGATCACTTTTGCTCATCAGAGGCCAATGCGATCTTTTGTAATCTTTTTAGTTATCATCTGTTATTTGTGGATAATAGGATATAGCCCGGTTCCGTCCAGAGTTAAAGTTGCTGATCTCAAGTGCAACACTTGATGCCGAAAAATTTAGTGATTACTTTGATTCAGCTCCAATTTTCAGAATTCCTGGGAGAAGGTTTCCTGTTGAGATACACTATACAAAAGCACCAGAAGCTGATTATCTAGATGCAGCTATTGTAACTGCACTTCAAATCCATGTGACACAGCCGCCTGGGGATATTTTAATTTTCCTCACAGGTCAGGAGGAAATAGAGACAGCTGAGGAAATTTTGAAGCACAGGACAAGAGGTTTGGGAACCAAAATTGCAGAACTTATAATCTGCCCCATATATGCAAATTTACCAACTGAGCTTCAATCGAAAATATTTGAGCCTACTCCAGAGGGGGCTCGAAAAGTTGTCCTTGCGACAAATATTGCCGAGACATCTTTAACAATTGATGGGATCAAGTATGTCATCGATCCTGGCTTCTGCAAGATGAAATCATATAACCCAAGGACAGGGATGGAGTCTTTGCTAGTAACACCTATTTCAAAAGCTTCAGCCATGCAACGTGCTGGCCGATCTGGACGAACAGGTCCTGGGAAGTGTTTTCGGTTGTACACCGCCTATAATTACAATCATGACTTGGATGAGAATACGGTACCAGAAATACAAAGGACAAATTTAGCTAATGTTGTGCTCTCATTGAAGAGTCTCGGAATTCATGACTTGCTAAATTTTGATTTTATGGATCCTCCGCCTTCCGAGGCATTGCTGAAAGCTTTGGAACTTCTGTTTGCACTAAGTGCACTTAATAAACATGGTGAGCTGACCAAAGTTGGTAGAAGGATGGCTGAATTCCCTCTTGATCCCATGCTATCTAAAATGATCGTTGCTTCTGACAAGTACAAGTGTTCAGATGAGATAATTTCTATTGCTGCTATGCTTTCTATTGGAAATTCAATATTCTATCGTCCAAAGGACAAACAAGTTCATGCTGACAATGCTAGAATGAATTTCCACACAGGAAATGTGGGGGACCATATAGCTCTTCTTAAGGTTAGTTGCATATGTGGTGCTAATCTATTAGTGCTGTACAGTATGCACATGCAATAGTGGCTTTGGCACACTTGTTTGCTGAGATCTACTCTATGCACACAAGCAAACTAACAAAATTAAAAGAAAAAAACTTTTAATTCTTGTGATTTATGTTCTTTACGTTTTTCTGTTCTTTTTAGGTGTATAATTCCTGGAAGGAAACTAACTACTCAACGCAGTGGTGTTATGAAAATTATATTCAGGTATGCACTACTATGTAACATGATAGCTATTCTCATCTCAATGACTGATGTGTCCAAGGCCTTGATGTACAGAACTTTGGTATTTTCAATTATGTTAAACTAATTCCACAATTACACAACTGCTCATTAGGGTGAGAATATATTTAATACTAGAGACAACAAAGGAGAGGGAGAGTGAAAAAAGAAAGTAGGGTACAAGAAGGGAAGCTGCAGAAGAGGAACTGGAGAAAAGAAGAGGTGGTGTTGAAGTTAAGAGGAGAACGCCACCATCAATTAGTATTTAGACCTTATTGTGCATTCTATCAAAAGCCTAGAAGGATGGTGTTCAAAGCCATGAAATCACTGCCAAAATTAAATATAGAAGGCCTGATAATCAAAAGCCTAGCGGGGTAGTGCTCAAAGGCATGTAATTACTGTCAAAATTAAATGTAGGAGGCTAATAGTAAAAAAATATATATATATTCAAACTTTTCCACGCATTTGCAATTTTATCCAAATCTTTTAATTTTTGTAATTCTAAACTAATTTACTTTTTGGTTGCAATTTTAGCCAACCTAATGCAATTGATTTTAATTATGCATGGTGGCCATGTCAGACAAAGTTAATATTATTACATTTTCATTTGTGTCTTTCATTTCAGTATTTCAGATGGTTCAATATGCTTTTTACTGAATTTTAGACTCATTGAAGTTACTACCAACTGCTTTATGATAGCAACTAATGTTTTTATTAGATGTCAATTATTCATGTTAAGAGGCAATATTGCAAACCTGTCCATGTGTTTTAATATTTTTTAGTGTTGTAAAACCTGTATAATTTGTCCAGGGTTTCCTTTGTTAGGCTTATAACAGTGTCTGATTTGTTCTTGTTCACCATTATGTCAATCATTCAAGGTGAGGAGTATGAAACGAGCTAGAGATATACGAGATCAGTTGGAGGGCCTTTTGGAGAGGGTTGAAATTGAGCTGACATCCAATTCCAATGATTTAGATGCTATAAAGAAGTCCATAACATCTGGTAAAGTTTCTAAGAACCGTATATCCGTAGTGACTGGGACATCAGTACATTCTTTTGGTATTCATTTTTTATTTTTATTCTAATTTTGCTTCCCAGGCTTTTTCCCTCATTCTGCAAGGCTACAGAAGAATGGATCTTACAGGACAGTGAAACATCCTCAGACGGTTCATATACACCCCAGCTCAGGATTGTCTCAGGTAAGCTATCTACCTTAATTAATTTTATGATAAGATAGGATAGTTATTCAATTGCTTTTACTTCAAAGCCTTTAAAAAAACATATAATAACGTAATTTTGTAATAGTGATTGCTATGGATTGGAAGTAAACTCTGAACACATTTTCATTTCATTTTTCTTTGTTTTATTTTGCTTTGCTCATTTCAAACCATAAGTTTGAAATTTTTTTCTTAGTGATTGATTGGTTGGGCAAGGGCCTATCTAGATGAAGTTAGCTGTGGTAAAAGATAACTGTGATATGCATTTGATCGACTTGCTATGGGCATTTTGCATCATTTTGGTTACTAAGTGGTGGACAAATGTTTTAATTGGAACTGGTTCTGAATTTGAGATGGCCAAATGACAACTTTAGAATTAGATTTTTTACATTGCAGAATATATGGTGTCAAAATATTTATAGAAAAACAAAAAGGTACATCTATATGTTGAATGGACGAGGGGACTTTTTAGCCTTTTATATTGGTAAACATCCTTGGGTTTCTATTTGCAATATCTGTTTGGTTCATGGTAGTATTAACATCACCTTTTTAAAATATAAGACTTTATCTTTCTCAGTACCTCACTATTGTGGGACTACGACTCAGTAATTGGCATCATCTATAAATAGAACTCTATTAGTTTCACTCTTAAATACTTTGATGTAAATTTCTGCATCTGCATGTTGTGAACTGGGCTCTCTCTTTTATACTGAAGAAAACAAATCAACCATATGGCTGAAAGTGTTAGAAATAACCCCTACAAAAATTATAGATTTAGAACTTGTATGCTTTTTCATGTGTTCTATTTGTTTGCGTTCAGGTGCTTCCAAGATGGGTTATATACCACGAGCTGGTGCTTACGACCAAGGAGTACATGAGGCAGGCAAGTGTTAAAACCTATAATTTCTGATGTTTTCTCCTTCTGCAGGAATTTCTGTAGGCATATCTTTGTATGATGATGGCATAACTAAACTCAGGAACATGAATTTGCAGGTGACTGAGCTAAAACCAGAGTGGCTGGTAGAGATAGCTCCTCACTATTATCAGCTGAAGGATGTTGAAGATAGTAATTTCTCTCTCTCTCTCTCTCTCTCTCGCTCTGTGTTGTCTGCATGTATTGTATGAACGCATGCAGAGTTGTGATTTGTGAGTTGATACATTCTGTAGGTAAATTAAGTGCATTCTTGTTTAAGATCAGCAAGGGCTTCTATCAATTAGCTGTACCATGCAGCTTGGACAATTGCACTAGGGATCTGAAATAATGCCTAGTAGATCCACCTTAGAAGTTTCTAATGATCACAATTTTAGTATAAAAGCTACAGGAATTATGGACCTTCCATTGAAATTGAAATGATTTTGTTGTCGTTTGCATGGTGTCATTTTCATCGCCATACTTATGGGTGTTTATGTAACCTTTATTTTATGAGTTTTGTCACTTCATAATTGTACAGACTTGTTCTTGGGATTTTTTTTTTTCGACAGTTCTGCTATTTTGATTCTTTGCATGTCCTAGCTGCTTATGAGAAAAGAATAAGACTGCCCATGAATTTCACCGAGTTTTCTTCTGAACAAATCCTGGCTGATCATGTCACTGCATGTACCCCTTTTTTCTGCCATTCCAAATGCTGTTTTAAGAATGTAGTCTTGAGAAAGAGAAACACTAATTAATTTAAAAAGCTTAAATGAGTTCTTTGAACATTTAACATGACTTATTATTTATTCTCGCATACAGAGTGAATGTTTCTTCTTGATATATTCTGCAGTTTTTGTTCTAGTAGTTTTGCCAAATAACTATTTGTTCTATGATTGGCATGAAGATGCTTCTGAAAGCTTCACTATAGCTGTACCTAGTTAGGGTTAAGAGCTTACTTGTTTTGTCATATGAAGTGTGCTATATTTGGTTTTAGTATTTAGTAAATGCTAAAGACTGATTTTCAAACCTTATTTGCTTGAATGAATGCAACAGCGGGATCAAAGAAAATGCCACGAGGAGAAGGACGTGCATCATAGCTACTGAGTTTGTTAGTGATACGGACAATTGTAACTAATGACAGAGGCGTGTTCAATGCTGTTGTACGATGAGATTCTTTAGCCGAGGATGAGAACATTGTAAATACAATTTTGTAAATTTAGGGTACGTACTTGTTAGAGATAGAACTTCAATTGGTTAAGGGAAAAAATTTGTTGAGTGTAGATCAGAATTCTTTGTAACTTCTGTATAATCCAGTGATTGTTGACACTGATTTTTTCCCTTCAGAAGTCCTTAGTGATACATTTTAATTACAAGGGTAATATTCTAACAGTATTTTCAGACCAAAGCAAGTTATTCTTGAATAAATTACTGCAGGAGGATGTATCTAGGCTGTGTTGCTTCCTTGTAATGACCAGTATCATCGGGACGGAGAGGATTAGTAATTTTGAAAATTATTTTTGTGAGCTACTACTTTAAAATGAAATTTCACAAGTCTAGTGAAAAAAAAAAAAGAAATTGAATTCAAGACTTCTTATTTTAATAACAAAGGTTTTTGTAACTTGAGCTAGAAATGTTATTAGTTTCACTTGTCTATATGCATAAATATTGTGCAACAGATGTTAAAAGTTTACACGAAAAGGATAGGAGAGTAATTAGCTGTCCGCGTTTTTCCGGAAAGTCAATTTTGCCACTGACTTCATGGCGGCTCTGGCGTACAAGATGCTATTTGGGAATCACAAGCTTTAAACAACCCCTGTTGGTCTTCATTCCTGGCTGATGCATGATTTAGTGGAAGAAGGTAGAATTGAAACCGAAAAATATAAAAAGAAAATGAGTATGTTTTGAACTTTGGCATGTATACTTTTATTTTAATTTTATAGAGAAATTAAAAAGGAGTTATTTCTGATTTTTGGACCATTCTAACCAACATCAGTCAGACTTAATAGAGTTTAAATCCAGAGGGGTTCGAATGATTAGTTTTTCAAATATTTACATTTAATTGAGTCAAAAATTTATTTGATGGCAAATTTGCTTCTTGCTATAAACATTAAGCTAAAAAATTGAGTCCTTCTTAGGGCACATGTATGTATTTATACAAATATAACTAAAAGCCATTGGATTAATCATTTATTTAATTATAGTTATTAATATATAAAACTTGTTACCCATTAAAACAATAGTTTAATTTCAATTTATTTATTGATAACTGATTCTATCCATTTTCAAAAGAACGCTGATAGGCATCGCACTGCGCGATTGTCGCGCAACGCAAGCCGAAAAAAAAATGAAAAATTTTCATTTTGATCCCTGATGTTTACATAGGGGGTGGGGCAGTATAATTATAGGGGTCATTTAAGTAATTGTGCGTCTCGATAGACGGACTGTGGATGTTACGTACAATGACATCCACCTTTACCCTTTTCAAAATTATGCTCGTGATTACAATTACTCCTCATTAATATTTTCTTAATTTAGACATAAATATGATGTGCTTTTTGTTTAATTATTGTTGTTGGGAATTTTGTTTTTGAACAGAGAAGGTGAGTTACTTCAGAGTCAGGTAAAGTTTCGAAAAAGACTGTCGTTAAGGCATGGAAGAGAATGGCCATGTCTTCCTATACCTAATCATATAGAAAAACTATTATATATAGGTTCAAATGTGTTACCGGAAATCTCTAGCCAACATCAGTTTCATGATTCTAAATGTATTGCTAAAATAAAAGCTACATATGAGCTTGCAACTCATGTTTTACTCACTGCTTGTAAATTAGTTGGGGTATGAATTGTTTAATCTTTGTTTCTATTTTATTATTCAGTTCATTAATTAATTACTAGGTCTTGATTATAGTAGTTTTTATCTTTTTAGGTGTTGTGTTTTTTGTTGGTGGCTCCCCCTCAATTATATGCCTATTACTTTTTTTTTTTTTCCAATGTGATATTTGTTCCCACCTTTATTCTCCAACACTCCCCCAAGTGTAACTAGGCTTCTCTCTCTTTTGGAACACTTGTCACTTGCTTCAACATGGACTGATATAAATCTGGCCACCTCCTTTAGGCTCTGTGGCTCCCTTCAGTCTCTTCAAACTTGCCTCAAGCTTTTAAACTTCACTGGTCCATACTTGGCTTCTTTGCCTATGTGGTTTACTCCAGTCTTACAATTGTCCACATGCCTCTCCAAATCTCCAAGTGCAACCTCTTTCTCTTAGGTTCTCTACTTAGGCTTTTAAACATTTATATAGGCCTCTCTTTGGGCCTCTTCAAAGATCAACTTGGGCCTCTATTTGGGCCTTCTAAAATCCATAGGTATTTTCAGGATCTTTTTGATCTATTAGGGCACTATGGCCTCTAATACTATATTAAGAATTCAGAGTCCATGGACTTCAATATGCTTAGGCTTTAAACCGGGCTTGGAGTGCTAGGCCTAACACTAACTGGGTTTGAATATGATTTATCTAGCTAGGCCTTTAAAATAGAGCAATGGGCTTCACAATGGGCTTGCTTACCACCAAAATGATCTTAGCTAATTTGTTGGTGGCTCCTCCTCAATTATATACCAATTACTTTTTCTTTTTAATATGGGATTTGTTCCCACTTTCATTCTCTAACACTTCCCCTCAAGTGTAACTGCGCTTCACTTTCTTTTAGACCAGTTGTCACTTGCTTCAATATGGACTGATCCAAGTTTAGCCTCCTCCTTTGAGCTCTGTGGCTCCCTCCAGTCTCTTCAAACTTACCTCAAGCTTTCAAACTTCACTGGTTCAGACCTAACTCCTTTGGCTCTGTGGTCTTTTCCAGTCTTCAAATTATCCGTGGGCCTCTCCAAATCTCCAAGTGCAACCTCTTCTCCTGGGTCTCATAAAATACTTTTATTCCTTGATAGTCTTACAAGTGGTATCAGAGCTCCTTGATCTCAAAAGATCAAAATATTTATAAAAAATTAGAAAAATACATAACCTCCCCTTTAAATGGCCTAAAAAAACTTCACTCCATATGCTTCACCCATCTTCAATGGTGAAAGTTACCATATTTGGGTTGTTAAAATGAAAACTTATCTCAAAGCTTTTGATCTTTGGAATATAGTTGAAACAAATAGAGAACCTGCTCCTTTAAGGGCCAATCCTACTATTGCTCAAATTTAAGAGCATAATTTATAAGTTGTAAAGAAAGACAAAGCCCTCACCTATATTCAATCTACTATCTCTGATGTGGTTTTTATAAGAATCATGGCTCTAGAGACTTCAAAAGCGATATAAGATAAACTTAAGGAGGAGTTTGGTGGTAGTGACAAAACAAAAAGGATGCAAATGCTGAATTTGAGAAAGGATTTTGAATTATTAAAGATGAAGAAGAATAAAACTGTCAAAGATTATGCTGACAGATTAATAAAAGTGGTTAATTAAATTAAATTTCTTGGAGAGGATCTTCCAGATAGCAAAGTTGTGGAGAAAGTCTTGATCAACCTTCCAGAGAGGTTTGAAGCCAAGATCTCTTTTTTAGAAGATTCTAAAGATCTTTCTCATATTACAATAACAAATTTTATCAATTCCTTGCAAGCAATAGAGCAAAGGAAAGTAATCAAATTTGAAGAGTCAACAGAAGGAGCACTCTAAGCAAAATAAAGCTTCAAGCAACAATCAAGTAGCAGTAGAAATAAGCAATTAGGAGCTGGAAAAGGCAATGAGAATAAAGAAAATGAAAGAAAAAGAAATTATTCTCTATGCTCATATTGTAAGAAGAAGGATCACTCTGAAAATAACTACTAGTGGAGGCCAAATGCGAAATGTACCATATGCAATCAACTTGGACACAAATAAAGTATACAAAAGTAATGCAAATCAGCAAGGGTAGGTTGCACAATTGACTAATTAACAACCTCAGAAGCAAGAAGAAGAGCAGCTTTTTATAGCTTCCTACTATGTAATAAATGCAAAACTAGAATCTTAGCTAATTGATAGTGGGTGTACACATCATATGACTCATAATGCCAACTTATTGAAAAATTTGGATACAAGCTACACTTCAAGAGTAAAAGTGGTCAAAGAAAAGGGAGACATTAAGGTTAACACTCAATCAGGTATTAAACTTATTCCTGATGTGTTATAGGGCAAAGGTGTATTTTTGCCCTTAACATTTTTAGAGAGGCTCTAATAAGCCCTCTTTATTTTTTTTAACAAATAAGCATGACTTTTTCTCATTTTATATTTTTAAGCCCTTCTCTTAACATTGAGGGAGAAAAGAGTTAACGGTTATTGGACTAAGATGACATGACAGCTCTTGGGTCATGAATCAATTTGACTAATATTTCAGCTATCCAAAATGTAACCAAAATCTTATTTCTCTCGTATTTGAAAAAATAAAATAATTATATTTCTTTAATTTCTTTTATATTAAAAAAAATAAATGAAGTTAAGATAAAGTTAAATCTCTTTTACTAAATTCAACCTCTTATTTCTTTATCTCTTTCAAATCTCTTTCAGTTCCACTGCTTTTCTAATCCCACCAGTTTGGGCAGCTGAGTTCAAAATGGTTGATGGATAAAGCTTGAGGCATGTCCAACTTTTATTCCACCCATGGTAATTATAAGATAAGGTTTCTACTTAACAATAAAGACTTTATGAAAGGTGTTGTTGGCATAATTGTAATAAGTTTCTCTCTCTATCTTTTTGTTTATTGCCATGGGAGGTGCCGTTGATATTTGCAACTTTTAGGTTGTTCGTAACATCTACTTCAACTTTGAGGTTAAATCTCTCCCTCTCATTTAGATCTCTCCTCATTATCATATGTGCAGTCAACTATGGGTTTTAATTTAATTTTTTACAAAAAAAATTAAAAATTTATCATATTTAATTTCACTTAGGCGAAAGACTGTTAAAGACTATAAAGTGAAAGTTTTATTTTTTTATTTTATTTTATCTTATTATGTTTGATATTTATATTTAGAATAAATAGGAATTTTGTTGTTACTAGCTTCAAATGAAGCAATTTTATTGATTATTTTGCTATGATTTTTTATGAAATGGAAATATAATTAATAAGAAAAAGAGAGTTGCTGGAGTTTTAAAGAATTTTACAGAGGGAGAAAAGTATTTTCAGAATTTTAGGACAACAACATAGTTATGTTAAAGTCCTGTATTCCTACTTGGCTACATATGCCACTGAGGACACTTACAAGCAGTTTATACAAGCTATGTAGGATAGATTAACTGATAAGTGGGTTCATACACAAGCTACATAATTTACAATATACCTTTATAGGTTTTATAAGATGGTTTCAAAGGTTATTTGATTTAGATGTTGAACAAAAATGTTGTGCTCAAGCATTCACAATAACCAACAATTCTTTTAAGATTGTGCACTGTAGAGGTTGAAGAATAGTTGGGTGTCACCCCTGTTAGAGTTCAAAATTCAATAGAGGGATTCCTTTGACCACTAATTATGTTTAGGAATATGAGTGGTAATCGAGTATAAGAGATTATTGTGGACTGAAGAAGATTTATCTTGAACCTTATGAAGTTTTTGAATAAAATTAATAGTTCATTTTGGTTGAAAGAAGAAGAAGAAGAAGAAGAAGAAGAAGAAGAAGAAGAAGAAGAAGAAGAAAAAGAAGAAAAAGAAGAAAAAGTGATGTTTGGTTGTGAATTTATTACTTTTTATTTTTATAGTAGGACCCAGAAGCTGCCATGTCATATTTGAGCTAATAGATGTTAACTCCTCCTTCATATAATGTTAAAAGAAGGGCTTAAAAACATGAATTGAGGAAAAATCATGCTTATTTGTTCAAAAAAAAGGAAGAGGGCTTATCAGAGCCCCCTGAAAATGTTAGGGGAAAGAATGCACCTTTGCCCTGTTTATTTGTGCCTAATATTAACCAAAATTTGTTAACCATTGGACAAATGTTAGAAAAGAGTTATGACTTGCACTTCTACAATAAATTATACACGATTTTTGATCCAAATGGTGATGAATTGATGACTGTCAAGATGCAAAAAAGAAACTTTTCCTTGGAATGGAAAAATTCTCATATGCAAGCATGCTCTAGTGCACTTGATGAATAACATCTTTGGCACATGAGGTTTGGCCTATTCAACTTTAATTCTTTAAAGTATATGAAAAATAGAGACTTGATTAGAGATATGCTTACTTTGAATATTGTTGATGATGTTTGTGAAGTGTGCCAATATGGTAAGCAGTCAAGGCTGCCATTTCCCATAAATTTAACATTTGGAGCCACTCAAAAATTATAGCTTGTTCATACTGATGTTTATGGTCCTATGAACACAACATATTTAAATGGCAGCAAGTATTTTATACTTTTTATTGATGATTTTTCAAGAATGAGTTGGGTATATTTTTTGAAGCAAAAATATGAAGTATTTCAAGTATTTTAAAAGTTTAAATCCTTTGTTGAAAATCAAAGTGGATGCTCAATCTAAGTGTTAAGATTAGACAATGGCATGGAGTATACTTCAAATAACTTTAACGAGTTTTGCAAGGAGGCATGAATCCATCTCCAGCTCACTGTGACATATTTGCCCCAATAAAATGGGGTGAATGAAAGGAAAAATAAAACAATTATGGAGATGTCAAGATGCTTGTTGTTTGAGAAGAAAATATCCAAGAAATTTTGGGCTAAGACTGTCAACACCTCAATTTACTTGTTGGATAGGTTACATACAAAAGCGCTAAAAGGAAACACTCCAATTGAAGCTTGGAGTGGAGTCAAACCTTCAGCTTACCAACTTAAAGTTTTTGAGTATGTTTGCTATGCATTGGTCCTAGAAATTAAAAGAAGTAAGCTAAACTAAAAGGCTGAAGTTGGGATCTTTTTTGGGTACAACATTGAGGCTAAAGGCTATAGAATTTATAATTTGGAGACCAAGAAAATGATGGTTAGCAGAAATGTCAAGTTTAATGAAGCTACATTATAGAATTAGGAGAATAAAGTTATTGAGCGTATAAGTTAGATTCAAATTCTTAAGAATAATCCTCAAGAACATGATGTAACCTCAAATCACTTAAATTCAGAGAGTGACACTGAAGTTCCAATTAGAGGTACCAGACCTCTAAGTGTAATTTATGAAAGGAGCAATGTTGTCGTTATGTAGTCAATCAATTATGAAGATGTTGCCATGTTAAAAAATTGAGGAGCAGTAATGGAGTAGGAGCTGCACATAATTTTAAAAAATAAAACTTAAAAGCTGGTTAACAGGCCAGAGGAAAAGAAGGTGATTGGTGTAAAATAGGTATTCGGAACCAAGCTAAATCTTGATGTGATATGAATCCACCCACCATGTCAAACAAGCACCAAAGAAACAAGAATCCATTAATGATTCAAACAAGTTCAAATCATGAAGACAAGAGTCCAGCCACGTTAAATTGAAATTTTTAGTCCATTTTGATAAATAAAGGCCATTTAGCCTTAATGGAATTTGTGAGCTTATTTTCTATTAGTTTATATTTTAGTTGTGTTAGGCTTTTAATTTGAACATTTGTTCTATTTAGCCCATTTGAGTTATATTATATTATATTTTATTTTATTCTATGTGTTACTTATCAAAGAGAAATAAGGAGTTACAACACACTTGATGTATTTAATGCATTAAAGAGGATCATAAGTGTAATTACTATGTAGTTGGTATAACTACATAATAGTGGGATATTATAAGTTATAATAGTGTTAATATTATGTAATGAGTGTGATCCTATATAATAGATTATATAGGATCATAGTAGCTCAACCTTGGTGCCTATATAAACCAAGCTAGTTCTTTGTCATAAAGACAATGTCAATCCATGGATAATCAATAAAAAATAAAGTGTTTTATCTTTAGTTATTTGACCATGTGTCCTTATCAAATCTTATATTTGTGGCGAATAAAATTATGACTGATCAATCTATTTTCAGACAATAGATTATGGCGTCTTTTCAATGTTTGATTTTGAACTTGAGTTGAACTTTCCTTGAGAGGGTGGGTTGGTGTTCAGATTGATTGAGGGTGTTCACTTGCATTCCATATGTATCAGAGCTCTTTATCTATTAAGGCATCTGGTTGCTAAGTTTTCAATTTCGTATCATTTGGTATTAGAGATTGGCTCAAATCAAGTTTTATTCATTTCAATTCTACGCGTTCTTTGTTTTTCAATGATTGTGATTTTGAAATTTTTTCTATTTTGCATCAAAAAAATCAATGTTGAGTTTTCTTTTTGTTATTTTGAATTATCATTTGTTTGGTATTAGATCATGATTTGATTGGGTGCTTTCAAACACGGGTCTTAAGTTTAATATACTTAAGATTTGAGTTAATCATATCAATTAAGTTTTATACCTTAAATTTGATTTTAACAATTTGTAACAAAGGGTCTTAGGTTTAATATACCTATGGTTTGAGTTGGTTGATACAAATAAAGTTTAAGGTTATTTATCTTCTACCTTTTATTTTATCACTAAATTTTTAGTTAAACAAAGTTTTTTTTTACCAATTGTTTTGTTAATTTTTTTTAAAAAATCATTTTTGAATATTTTTTCTTCAAGTTTAGTTTATTTTGTTGTGTTTTTATTATATTATGTTCTTGTATTTTTGAGTCTTTCTAAAACAATAAAAATAAAAATCCATTTGGTGAGAAGTGCTTGAGAGAAACACGAGAGGGAGAGTGGAATGTTTTTCAGGTATCAAACATGGTATCAAGATTTGAGGATAAATCTTTTTAAATAAAAAGGATATGATATAAATCTAGCCACCATGTCAGATAAGCACCAAAGAAGTAAGAATCCATTAATGATTCAAACAAGTCCAAATCATGAAGACAAAAATCCAACTATGTTAAAGTAAAATTTTAGCCCATTTTGATAAATAAAAGGCCATTCAATATTAATGGGATTTGTGGGCTTATTTTCTATTAATTTATGTTCTAGTTGTGTTGGGTTTTTTCTTTGAACATTTATTCTATTTCAGCCCATTTGAGTTATATTTTATTTTATTCTATATGTTATAGTTATCAAAGAGTGATAAAAGGGAGTTACAACACACTTAATGTCACACCTTATCCTTAAATTAATCACTAATACTCAATTATATACAGGAATAATAATTATTAATTTTCTCAACACACTTAATGAGCTTTCAACGTTATATTACATATACTAATGAGATATCAACACCTGTATAAATTAAAACCTTCATTCATACATTGGATATCCTTGCTAATGAACTCATCTCAATTCAGATAATGATATCATCACTTAGATAATATTTTTCTTATAACTTCTATGCCAATCATCATTTTTTAATCATATACATCCATTTTCCAATTAAATTCAAGATGGCAAGATAATAAAATCATATCACACTAAGATCATAAATATAACATAAGCACCATAGTGCAAACCATCCATCAATACATAATATATACATCATCA
>CATIWO010288251.1:0-29533 GCA_949673435.1 Macaranga tanarius | reverse complement strand
TAGATTAATATTTGCCTCCTAATGGATTTTTATATGGGCCATGAGATAGACCTAGTATGTTGATAATGATGGACTTATGCACGAGCATTATTTAAAGAGTTTGAATTAGCCCACAAGTTGTCTTATGGTATGGAGTGGGCCTTCTCTAAGTGTAGAGAAGCTCATATGCCTATAACTTTAGCCCATATCCATTAAGTGTTAATGATATCAAGGCTAAGGTTATCTATGTAACCAAACACCACCCACTAACTAATAAACCAAATCCATGCATATAGATAGAGTATGAGATACTCAATCTATCAAATGCATGTAGCTTGAGTGTGAGACACTCAACCTATAGCAATGCATGTGACTTGAGTGTGAGACACTCAAGTTGTTATTATTATTATAATATTAGTTTTGTTTAAGTTAGTGGAGAGTGTAGAGACAACACTCCAACTCCTAATGCATGTGACTTGAGTGTGAGACACTCAAGTCATAACTATTATTATATTGTTTTTATATTGATAGTTAGTGGAAAGTGTAGAGATAACCAACTTACAACTCCATTTTGCACATTAGAGAGCAAACTTGATATTCTTACAAAAGGAGGGAAAAAGTTAGAGAGTGTCTTCTTTCTTATTCTTCTTTAAGTGTAGAGAATACCATTATACACAAGTATTGTGTGCTTTCAAGCTTAAACCATTGTTGTATAAGAGTTGTACAAGTACTACACCATCATCCATTGGAGGTTGCTTACTTGTTCCATACATCCTAGCTTGATGAGGTTCTTGCAAGCACCTTGGGCCATAGAGGAGAGCCTTGTGGCTTCAGCATCACCATCCTTGGAGGTCTTCCTTGTCCAATCTGTGTGTATCAAGCTAGAGGCTTCACATTTGGGGAGCTTGGAGCTTGTAGATCAACTTCAACTAAAGCTTTTTAAGCGTGCTACTAACTAGGAGTTCTTGTAAGTGTTACTAAACTCTTAGTTGCTAGGTCTTGTGTTGTGATTACATGACTTAGTTGTTTGTTGATAAAATATTATCTTTGATGCATGTTTAACTATATACGAGTACATATGATATGATCTATGGGCATAGATGTGTTTTATGTTTGATGTAAATGTTGCATGCAATCAAAAATTTTAAATTCCGCATTTTTTATTGTTACACTATCACACCTTCCTTCACTTATCATTGGAATGATCCTTTCAATCTACCACTTTTAGCATTATGAATATATTTTATATCCTTGATGGAATGATCACATTCAATAAGAGATTATTTCTTTATGTTCAAGATAATAAACTTGCTTAAAAAGATAGTTTTTAAAAGGAGAAATAACAAAAGGATTTAAAAAGAGTTTATTTTGTAAAGAAAATACAACTTTAAATGATCAAGAATTATTCATGTAAGTTGCACATCAACATAATCACAACAACACTATATAATATATTTATGGATATAATATAATACATAGGATGTAGGATATATCATATAATTAGCTTGGAATTGAAATGGAGTTAGTGGTTAGTAATATAAATAAACAAGATAATAAATTGCATAAAAATATAAAAGAAATGAGTAAGGAATGTTAAATGTTAGCAAAAGTACACAATTATAATAATAATATTAGTGGATGTTAATAATAAGCAAGAAAATAAAAACAAAATATTAGCATTAGTTAGTGTAAGTTAGTAAATGTTAGTAAGAGTTAGCTTAAGAGATTGAGAGCTTGAACAATATATATAATATGCAAGGGATGTAAAAATGTTTAATGCAATACATGATACATATAATAAAATAATTTCGGGGTACATGCAAGATGCAAATGATGCATAATACAATTCAAGATTCATGCAAGTATGCAAATGATGCATGATATAATTTAGGATACATGCAAGTATGCAAGTGATGCAAGCCAGGGTATATACAATTGACCCTAATTCATCTAAAAATGCTTCAAGCACATGGTAGTGATATGCATCATACACATGGTATACAATCAAGCAAGTTAATATATAATTTATAATGCATAAATGAAAGTAACAAAAGTAATCAAAGCATCAAATATTAGGTTAGTACCAATGTGATGCCCACAAACATTTTCATACACGTGGCACTAACAAACATACACACATAGCATAATAAAAACTTCATCACAAGTACTTTTATATATACAAAGACTTTTGATGTACATACATTGTTTAACATCACATACATAATTCTTTAGCATTACACAAGTACTTGATAAAAAACTATCTTATACAAATATGCCATTTTAAAATGCCAAATGATATGCAAGAGGAAGGTTAGATACACCAAACTCATTCGGCCTACCTATGACTCCAATGCAAGCTTTTAACCCTTTGACTAATCAATTCCTGAAAGTTTCAACAGCAAAGGGGTGAGCATGCAACTCAATAAGCAACTACGAATACAGTTATAAACATATACCCATCACACAAGAGTTGATTAAAAGAAGTACATAAACACATATATAAGACATATTCTTATAATAATAATATAGTCTTTCAATCCTCTACTTAGTTTATATACAATCACCATAGAGTTACATTACCATTGGCACTACATCGAGTGCAAACGGGAGTCCAAATGAAGAAGGAGCAAGTGAGCAACAAAATGTTAAGCTCAATTAGAGAATCTTAAAGATAGATTCAACTCCAACTCAAAACATGACTCTTTAAAGTTTCCATAGCACCAAACCACGCTCCATTTGGAGCTTTATAACTCAAGTTATGGTCAAAATATGAAGATAAGAGTGTGCTGAAGGAGGAGGCTGGGCTCCTCACGGGTGAGTGCTCACGGCCACGATCATATGCTCATGACCACGATCGTATGCTCATGGTAATAAGTCAGACCGTGAGCAGCCACCTGAAGCACCAATTTACTGTACAAACATGCCTAGGGTGCTCACGGTTGTGCCCTCACAGTCGCGACCAGCCCATGAGCAGCCCAAGCAATACCAAAACTCCCCTTTTTCCATTTCAAAGCCTATCAAACCATTCCATACTCAACTATAACTCATACCAACCCTAAAAACACCTCATAAATATACCAAACATCATCAATTCAATCATCAACATATAATTCTTAATCATTCATAAGTTTAAAAGCATTCATATTCATCCATTTCAACCAGAACAACCCATTCAGACATTAGTATCTCATTCACAAGCATACATTCGAAGTATATACATTTCAATACAACAATTAGTATTCGATCGGACTTT
The DNA here is from genome assembly GCA_949673435.1 of Macaranga tanarius. Taxonomy (NCBI): domain Eukaryota; kingdom Viridiplantae; phylum Streptophyta; class Magnoliopsida; order Malpighiales; family Euphorbiaceae; genus Macaranga; species Macaranga tanarius. The sequence continues at coordinate 26,301 of CATIWO010288251.1, read as the reverse complement.
TCCTCATACCATTTCCTCACATTAACTCATAACCTCATTTTCCTTATATATTTCACCTTCAAGTGAAATATAGCATAACCAACATGACATAAGACATTTCCATTCAATTTCATCTCAACAAACCAATATAATAACAATTCACCAATATTTAATCCAAGTTCATATTCATAACATTCAACACACATAAATATGGTGTTCACTATACCACCCATATGTATCATCAATTATCAACTTCTCTTTATATTTCTCATATAGGAATACATAATAATTCACATAAGAAATTAGCATACGTACACAATAGGTATTCATAATCACTTACAATTAGCACTTCTCAATAAATTCACAATTATTAGTCTCGTTTGCCTTACTAATGGACACTTAGCCAATTAACATAATATCAATTCACATATGTCGACAGTCACTTAGCCAATCGACATAATCAACCATTCTTGTATGTTGACGGTCACTTAGCCAATCGACATATTCAACAATTCACATATGTCGACGGTCACTTAGCCAATCGATATAATCAACAATTCTCGTATGTCAATGGTCATTTAGCCAATCGACATACTTAATAATTTACATATGTCGACGGTCACTTAGCCAATCGACATAATCAACCATTCTCGTATGTCGACGGTCACTTAGCCAATCGACATACTCAATAATTCATATATGTCAACAGTCACTTAGCCAATCGACATACCAATCAACATACTCAACAATTCATATATGTCAACGGTCACTTAGTCAATCGACATAATCAATAATTCTAATATATCGACGGTCACTTGGCCAATCGACATACTCAATAATTCATATATGTCGACGGTCACTTAGCCAATCGACATACTCAATAATTCACATATATTGACGGTCACTTAGCCAATCGATATAATCAACTATTTAACATAGTCGACGGTCACTTAGCCAATCGATATGTTCATCACACATCACATCCATCTTTACTCACAAATATAACACTATTTATACTCAATGAGCCAACTCAAGTTCACAATACTTACACACTTACAACCATAAATTTAATATCATCACATTTTATATTTACTATATTCAATCATATACCTTACAATAATTTCATCAACATATACCTCATAACAAATACATCAACCTCACTCTAGTATGCAATTATTAATCACGTTGTAATATGCCATAGTATTATCACAACTCAATATTCATAATTCATCCACATGCATTTCTTACAAATGCTAGTACATGTTCCAAACCAAATCCACCATATATTTATTTGGTATGTCTCATAAGCATTCTTGTTCACATAACATGCTTAATTTATCAAATACAAAAACAACAATAATCTTTAATTGACAATACTACATATCCTTGCATCTCATTTATTAATAATAATAACTACTTACCTCAAGTGCTTTCCACTTTAAATAAGAAGAAGTTCTTTAATCGGTTGCCTTTCCTTGCCCCTTGTAGCTCCTACACATATTCACATATCAATTCACAAAGCAAATATTATACTTGCCCTCAAATGCAACCAAGTGCAACCTCATACTCTAGGTTCAATATGTCCAAATAATTCACATACATGTCCAAAAATCATGAAAATATTACTAAAACTATACCTATGAGTCTACTTCAAATTCCAACTGGAATTACTTGATTTGGACGTGTGTGAAATTAATTATAGATTTTTGATACAACTCGGGTAAAACAGGCAAAACAGAGTCAACAATATGAGCACGAAAATGTTCAGCTATGTCAGTTAGCCTTAATAGTAAAATCAGCTAAACCTCAAAACTCAAAAGTTATAGAGGACACTTTGAAGTTTCCTGAGCATCCAACCTTGATCAAATCAGAGCTCTACAACTCAATATATGGTCAAAACACTAAGACTGATGCATACTGAAAAATAGAATCCGAATTCACAACTCTAAAACCTAACTTCAATTAATCAAAAATAAATGCATAACATACCAAATTGATGCTCGAATAGCAAATAGATCTTCAAAAGCTCTCCAAAATCCTTGCTAAAAGTGTAGAGGATTTACAAAATCTCCCAAAGCTATCAACAAACCCCTCTTCTCTTTTAATAAATCTCTATACCAAAACACACACAAATACACACACTCACAATAAAATATTCACCAATTAAAATTCACTATTTGCCCCCTCCTTTAAAGTCTCCTATAATAATTACACATTATCACTAAATATTAATAATAATAATAATAATAATAATAATAATAGTAATAGTAATAGTAATAGTAATATAGATAATTACTAACAAATATCTCTACACTAACTCTTAATGAAATAATACATAAATATTACTTAATTATCTCTTTACCCCTTAAGGAACTTGGATGATTACCTAATAATCCCCAACTTTCTACTTAGACAAATAACTCCAAAATTGCCTTATAAATATGCCCCTCTCTACCAACATCTATAAATCCACACTTAAATAGAATCCATAATTCTACTCCCCATGACATGAAAGTAATATGCATGAACAGTGCAACTAAAAATATGGGTGTTATAACCAATCAAGCATACACAACATAATTAAGTTTAAAACTTCAAATCCAAGCTTAAAATCAACAAATTAAAGCTACTGATTTAATAAAAATCAAAAATCAAACTTTATATGTAATATAAAGCAAGTGAAAAGCAAGATTTTAAAAGAAAAAATGGAAGTTTTAAATAGAAAACTAAACCTTTGGAGCCAAGTTCAATTATCCTAGGCTTTAGAAGTTACTGTTTATTAAAACCATTATTGATTCTTGAGGTTTTAGTGACCCTACAGGCCATCCATGGAGTCCGTTTGAACAAAAAAAAATCAAAATCATAGAAAAATGCTCTGCATAGCCAATTTTGTAGGATGAAAAGCCAGCCCAAGCTATTTCTTTAGGCAGCCAAACAAGATGAATGGACAGCCAAGTGGATGAATAGTCGGCCAACTATTCATCACTGGGCCCTATTTTTGCACTTTTAATTTAAATTATTACAAAATTAAGACTCTGCACATAAAACCAAAGACCTCAGTAGATAAACAATGTGTTTTTTAAAAGAGATTAGCCTTATAAATGGCTTAGAAACTCACCAAAGTGAGAAATTGAGATTGAAATTAAAAGGGGGTTTAATTTGGTTCGATTTTGATTTGGTTTAGTATTTATGGGTGATTTAAGTTCTAGAATAGGTTGAATAATGATGAAAAAGAGGTTTTTGATGGTGGGTTGAGAGTGAAAAGGTATAGAGAATGAGTAAAAAGAGGATTGAAGTATAGAGAAAATAGTTTATTTTTGGTGTATTTCTAATTTTTTTTTAGTATATGAGAGGATTTTGGTTTTTACACACTTGCATACACTCCAATTCCCCCCTCCCCAAAAAACCAAAAAAAGCCCCTTTTTAATACTTAAAACTAACTATTTATAGATAAATTAAGGTTGTGGCATTTAGGCAATAAAAAGGTATATATAAAAGTGTAATTATATAATAGTATATACTACATTATTCCTAAATACTACATATTCCAAAATATAATATTCTTTACTTCATGATCAATTTTGTGAATTTAGTTATATTTTATTATATATAAATGATGACATAGTAAGGTGTGGGACCCACTTTGACGGCCGAAAGTTAAAATTTTGAATTTTTGTCAAATGGCCTCTACAGACATGCTACAATTTTAGAAGATAGTTTTAAACTGTAATTTAGTCTCGAAAACTCGATTTTGACCTCGAAGAAAGTCGATTGACTAAAGTTTGACTTTCTATCTTAGGGTTTCCTAATGTTAAACTAAGGTACAAGAGACTCTAACCAGATTTAAAAACATTTAAAAGCTAGTCTAAAAGAGCCCTTACATTAGTTTTGACTTATTGACTTTAAAAACACTACTCAGAGTGATTTCTTACTCAATCAATCAATTAAATCCCATTTTCCAACATCATTAGGGTCAACTAAAAGGCTTGTTGTAGTTTGGTTTGGTCTTGAAGTGGTCAAAACAGGTGCGAAAAGGCTATCGTGTAATGGTTTAAGGTCTTGAATGGATTTAAAATAGCTTAAAAAGGTATTTTTTTGCATCAATCTCTTACAAAGGTGAGATATTTTCATGCATTCATCATTGGCCATCATGGTTTTAAAAATGACCCCTAACAGTTTTGCCCTTTGCTTTGGAGGAATTTGTGTGTTTTGACAAAATATTAATAATAAATTGTGCAATAATATTAAGATTTCAACATATAAATTCTGACAATGCATAGAACAAACTTAAGGTTCAAGAAATCATACTTGAATTATTTTATCTTGATGCTCGTCTTTGATTCCTGTGAACTAACACTTAAAAACACATGTTAGTATTGAAATTGAATTTGGAACTTGAAACTGAACTTGGCTAAAAATGATCATAAAATTGAAATTGGATGTTGAAATTAGAGTTTGAAATATGAAACCAAATTGATTCATTTGAAATCAATTTAAAAAGGAGTTAGAATTTTAAATTTTAAAATTGATAAGAGGTTGTCCTTTAGTATTAACCTAATCATCGTGGGTTAAGAAGCTTTCATTTAAGTGTCATTAGGTTTCGTGGAATTAAAATTAAGTCACTTGGACTCACATCGAGATTGAATTTAAAATTAAGATTGAAATTAAAATGAGTCACTCGGACTTAGATTGAAATTGAAGTTGGAAATTGAGATTGAATTTGAAATGAGTCCCTTAGACTCAAATTGAAATTGAAGTTGAAAATTGAGATTGAATTTGAAATGAGTCACTTGGGCTGAAATTGAAATTGAAATTGGATTTGAAATTTGAGTTGAAATTGAGATTAAAGTTGAAATGAGTCACTTAAACTCAGATTGAAATTGACTTGAAATTGAGTTTGAAATGAATCAATTGGACTCGAATTGACTTGAAATTGATTTGAAATTGAGTTTGAAATGAGTTGCTTGGACTCGGATTATCTTGAAATTGATTTGAAATTGAATTTGAAAGGAGTAGCTTGAACTCAAATTGAAATTGAACTTGAGATTGATTTAAATGAGTTGCTTGCCATTGGTGAAAATTGACTTGAAATTGATTTGAAATGAGTCGCTTGGATTATAATTTAAAATTGACATAAAATTGATTTATATTTGAAATTGACATGAAATTGATTTGAGATAAGTCATTTGGACTCAGATTTGAAATTGATTATAATTAATTGAAGTTGGAATTGATTGAAGTTGAAATTGGTTGAAATTGAAATTGATTGAAGTTGGAATAAATTGAAATTGATTGACTTAAAATTTGAAATTGGAATTAAAGTTGGACTTAAAATTGATTTTGAAATTTGAAATTGAAATTGAGATAGAAATTGAGTTTGAACTTAAAATTGAAATTGATGTAGAAATTGATTTGGAATTAGAATTGAAATTGATTTGAAAGCGATTGAAAATTGATTTGAAATTGAAAATTGAGATTGGAATTTGGAATTAAAATTGATTTTGGAATTGGAATTAGGATGATTGGAATTGAAATTAATTTAATAGAAGCTCCACTGGAAAATGTATATTTTTTATAATTATTTTTAAAAAATCCACTTGGGATGATTTATTATTTGAAAACTCACTAGGAAATATAGACGTTTAAAATTTTAAAATTGACTAGGGAATTGAATTTTGAAAATCTTATTGGGGAATCTATTTTGAGAATTGGTCTTAAAAACTTTTATTTTGAATATTCATACTAGGAAGATAGTGTATGAATACAATATAATAACATGACATTAATGCTTTAAGAAGAAATAAATACTTATCCGAAATTGTTTCTGCTTATCCTACGACTGCATACTGATACCTGTAGTATTCTCTAAAGGCTTTAAAAGTATCATTGCTCTTTATCTACTCATTTTATGTTTGACAATAAATTTTTTTTGAAGATTTTGGTTAATACTAAGATGTTTGTTGGACTCTCTCTAGAGAATTTTTGAAAAAATTCGAGAATTGGGAAATGAATTAGACATAAGAAACAAGCTAAGATCTAAGAGAAATTTTAAAAAAGTTTAAAGTTTATGAATGACAAAATATGAAGGTCCCCTAATGATAAATGGTTACTTAACTTACATGGTAGGGGGAATGAAGGCTAATAATTATGATATTAATGACTCGCCCAAGTAAATAACAATATATGGAGAGGAAAATAATAATAATAAAAGTACACAACTTAATATAACACTCAATAGATTTTTGACATTTAAAAGAAATCAATGATCTTGCAAAATATTTCAGAAGCAAAATTGTGAGCTTTTAGAAAAACAAAAATATAATGTAAGACACTAATGGTTCACTTAAAAGATAAGTTGAAAAATATGTGTGCAAGTAAATAACCAAATACATTCACAAATTATGTACTAATATAACTAGTATGCTAATCATAAAATGATCACCAAAGAAACTAAAGGAACTATAAAAAATATGCAAATGTGAATATGTGTGCATATGTGCATCCATATTACTACAATGTGTATGCATACTTAAAATACACCTAAAACAAGCAAGAATATTTATTACACATGAACTAAAAGATGCATCAGCATGAATATACATGAAAAATAACTTGACAGATATATTATAAACAATATGTATATGCATGAATGACCAACACTTATAGAATTAACTAAAAGGATGTATGCTCAATAAGAGACACATTTAAATGTATAATGGAAAAGAAGATGTAGAATCAGGAAGAAAACAAATGCAAATACATATATAAACTTTTTCATTTATGAATTGCATATCTTTACAAAATTTAATATTTATACCTATGAAAGGATTGAAAGAAGAATATGCATGTATATGTACTAAGAAACCATGATTCTAAAAATTCAAATTATTTAGCTACTGATGGATATATTAGGCAAAAAGATAAGCTAAAATAACTATGTCCTACTAATTATGTACAAACATTATAAGTACAAAAATTACAAGCAGAAGCATACATATGTTGAAGGAACCATAAGCAGATAATAAACATGCATGAATATGAAAGAATATGTAAATTTTACATATATATTAATATAAATGCAATGCATTGAACTAACATAAGACTCTCTATATTCCTAAAGAATTATACATAATAAAACCATATCGATGCATGCATCTGTATAATCATACCATGAATTTATTAATGTAAATAAATAGAACTAACAATGAAAGAAACAACTAATGAAGTTTATCATACAAGCACATGTATGCATCTTATGCAATGTCATGAAGAACATATTATTATATATGCAATGTTAAGTATAACATAATATGCACAAATAAATATGTATATATGACTGCATGTTTTGGTGAAAGCCACCCATTTTGGCAAAAACACCATGTGTTTCCAAGCTTGGTTTGAGTCCAATACTTCCTTTAACTTAAATTATATTGTAAATGACCCTAAAATAAAATGCCAAAATTCTGATGAAAAATGCTTCCAAAACTATAATTGGTAACACAATAAATGTGCCTCCAAATTGAAGATCAATTAAACATATGCCACTAGATTGAAAATTAACTCGTTATACCACACATATTGAAGATCAACTTCTCATGCTACTCAAATTGCAAATCGCCTGAACATGTCCTCAATTGAATTGACCTTGCCCCTATAATCTTTATAAAATACATACCCTCATAATTAAAGATCTACAGTCCTACCCCCTAAAATGAACGAATATACCCACTGGATTGAAGATCAACTTCATGTGCTACCACAATTAAGGGTAAACCAAACATGCCTCTTAAATGAAAAATCAACCAAATATGCCCCCAGATTCTTTACAAAACATGGCTAAACATGTGCTTAATATATGAAATATGAAATAACATATGGATGACCATTATCCATAATGAATGCTTGAAGTCTAATAATGAGTCATTAATAAGTCATGAAAGTATTTTAAAGTGAGAAAAAGACTTTTCAAAATGTTCTAAAAATTTTATATTAACACGAAATAAGTTGATCCCTTTAGCAACATTTGTTATAAATTTGAACACACTTGGCAAAGAAGTCATAATTATGCACATAACATCATACTTGTTATTGATTAGCCTTTAAATAGATTTTCTAATCAAATATTTTTCATGCTCACCATCTCCCTAACTTTTTCCTAGAAGAGATATTTGAATTTCCTTCTAGCAAGATACATAATGTAACTTTAAAGGCAAAAGGATGCATTTGAAATTATTAATAGTATGATCATTGTTAGTCATCTTGATAATCATTTCTGGGTTTAGGAAACTTTAGGATTTTTCAAAAAAAAGTGTTGGTTCATTGATAACTTGAAGAAAATGTATGGTAATATTGAGAAAGGAATAGGTATTTGGGATTATTTCATGAAAAAGGTCAATGAATTTTTATATTTGGGCTTGGCTAATTTAAAGTTGATTTACCTCATAACCAGGTACCAATATTTATTATAAATGCATAGGTAAAAAACATATAAGGAAAACAAATTTTAAATGAATTAATCATGCTAACGACTTATTAAAATTCAAATAAAGTCACTTTCATTTTATGAATCATGAATTAGGATTTCTTATTTACCAAGTAAGCATACACAGACCATCCACAAAATGATTGTTGCACTTTATATAGGCATATACGTATTTGGTAATCCCTATTGCTTTCCAATGCATATAGCCAAATCCTGTAGGCAAAACCAACCATACTTTCTCCACTAATGCATGTGTATTATATAGAAATGGATCAAAAGGAATTTTATTAAGGTTGTAATGGGTCTAAAGTAATAGCTCAAATAAGAAAAGAAAATAAAGGTAAGAAAGAGTATGACGGGTCACTAATAGGAATAAGTAATACGGGATCTACATAGTTTGAAGATACATGAAGGTAGCATCTAGTTAATGGGCTTCTAAACTTTTTCTTTTCTAATTTTAATTTATTTTTATTTTTTTCTTTTTTTTTCTTTTCTTACTTTAGTAAATACAAAATACCAATTAACTTAAAAAAAATTACATGAACATTTATTTTTGGCAAAATGATGTTCAAAATGAAAAGGAGAAAAACCTATTTTCTTTTTCAAAATCTGATTTATGCAAGTAAATTAAAATGTGTAAGTAAATGCAATATTTACAAAAGCATTAAAAACATGTTAGTACTTGATTACTTGGCAAATCACAAGTTCAAAGAGAACAATTTTTATTAGGTAAAGTTTGAAATAATAGGCTCAAAGAGAACAAATATTATTGGATAGAGTTTCAAATGATAGACTTAAAGAGATCAAAGAGTTTGGCAAGAAAAAGTCATTTGCCTCCTTAATTTTTTATTTTTTTTATTTTTTTTTCTCACTCAAATAAGTATGATATCATACACATAATCTTAAATCACTTGCCAAGTATGCAAATATTGATAAGAATTATTGTATAGAGAACAACCATTCTTTGTAGATGAAAAAAAACTATTGTAAAGAAAATAATTCACTTTGTTTATAAAAAGTTAGGAAATAACATCGTACCAAGTTTTAGGAAGAAAACTATACTTTATTACAATTTAGACTTATTTACAATTCATACTAAACTTCAAGTATTCATTATTCTTGCTTAAACCTAATCCACAAGTGAAAGTGTTTGACCACCTGACTAGTCATACTAGATCTTTCAAATACCATATTATCCTAAATTATTTTAAAATTCAATATGGTACAGTTTAATCTTGCATTGGTTAATGAAAATTTTAATGTCCTTGCATAACTTATGGTATTGATCAGTGGTATGACTAGTGAATTGATGGTAATTGCAATAAGCATTATGATCATGGTTTGGAATCAGCTTTTGAGGTAATGGTTTCGATTTTTTGAGCTTCATCAATCCTTGCCCTTAAAGTTTTTTAAGAATCTCAAACAATGGTTAGGTAAAGTTGGAAAGTTGCATTTTAACCTTATTCCAAACATACCCAGACTGACTTTCTCCTTTTCTCTTACCAACAAATAAGACCTTAGCCTTTTGATTCACAACATCATTCATCCTATGAGTCTTAGAAAGATATGGAACTAGAAAAGGAGTTTAGTATGGTAGTGGAACCCTATGGTAGTTGGCTTTTGGTGGTGTAACAATCCGTATAACAACTATATTCAGCACTTCTTGAACAATATTCTCCATCTTCTTTTCTAAGTATTCATTCACTTTTTCTTCCACCAAATTTTCAAGGAATTGGCTTGTACTAGAACTGTCATCCATAGTTGAGCTAATGCTAAAAAGGGGTAGCCTTTATAAGAATTAAAAAGAAAATGAACTAGAATGAATGCATGATTATATGAATGCATTTTTAAAGAATGACATAATAGTATATATACAAATGAATACGAACTATAAGTATAGACGATGCATCTATCATAATAAGGTGAAACATGAAACATGTAAGGTTAAAAGTATGAAACATGTTTGGGTAAAAATGCAACTCAAGAAAAGTTAAAAAGATCTTTATGGATTATAGAAGGTTAGGTTAAAAAAAATTCAAAAGGTAAAAGAATGACCTTATATAAAAATAACGTATAAAAATTAGCACGAAAATAAGTGCTAATGTATGATAATAAAAAACTAGGCTTATGAATATAAAAATACAATAAACAAACTATGCAATATTCATGAATTTATATTAAGTCACAACTTAACCAAACATAATGGAATATGAAGCTAAAACAAAAATGGACGAATATGATATAAATGTAAAAACTAGATAATATGCATGTTACACAACTGACGACATATAAATCTTAGATTAGATTTAAAGCCAAGTAAATAATAATATGCAATATGACATGTTAAAATGTGTGAGTAATATATACATATTAGATACAAATATTGGAAGGTAAGTACAAAAACATTTTAAAAACAAAGTTAATGCTAGGTTAAAGTAAGAAAATATTCATAAATACATAATAGGCTAAAATAGGACATATGAACTCATAAAAGACTAAAAATGCAACAAACTGAATGAACTCATGCTAAATTAAGACATAGAACAGAATGCACAAATGCAATATACATTAGACAGAATGTGTGAATAAAGACACAAAAGATGATATATCATCCTAAGAAATACATAATGAATGCTTAAATTCCTATTATGATGAAGCTAGATAGAAAACAATGATATGAGATGTTAAAACTGATGAACTAAAACTAGATAAAAATGATGAAATGACGGCTTAAAACTTGAAAGAGACGACAAAAATGATGGTGTGATTGGTTAAAAGTGGATAAAAATATGTGATTGTTAGGTTGCATAATGATGATGGCATTACAAAATAAAATATTGAATTGATATGTTGTAACTAGATAAAGATAAAATTTGTGATTGATAAGTTAAACCTAGAAACAAATGATGATGTATGAATAAATAAAAGTTTAAAAACTGGAAAAAAATAATGATATGAATAGTTCAATTATATGACTCATAAGTCAAAACTAGTTAAAAAAACATAAGGTAAACCAATGTGGTATGGAAAACTAAAACTGATAAGTTAAAACTAGATAAAAATGATAGTATATAAGCCTATAATAGATTTAAAATTAGGTAAAAATGATGGACAAAAGTGAAACTAGATACATATAAAAGTATATGAGCTAGGGAGTAATTTAAAAACTTAGAAAAATATATGATATAATAGGTTATGATAGGGAAAATATATGATTGGTAGGTTGAAAATAGGAAAAGATGATGAAACTAGAAAGAAAATGATGGTATAATAAGTTGAAGTTGAAAAAAATGTCTAATTGATGGGTTAAACTAGACATAGACAATAAAATGATACATTAAAAGTGGATAAATTTTAAAACTAGAAAAAAATGATAAACTACGATCCTAAAGAATGTTGAAAATAATGGTATGATAAGTTAAAACTGAATAGAATACCAAATTAATGAATTAAAACTAGATATAGATGATAAACTTAGAATGAAAATGACGGTCTAATTGATGAATTAAAATTAGAGAAAATATGTCGAAACTATAGAAAATGCATGATTAATAGGATGATAGGAAAGAGAATATACATAGTTAAAATTAAAAGTAAACAAAATGTGAGACCCGCAATACATGGCCTCAAACTAACCCAAACACGTGTCCCAAAGAAAATACTCAATTATAATATGAGTATTAATATATGCCATGCACATTTAATACAAATCACGTATATACAAGCAAGTGAAATAATTATATAATTATAGGTAGAGAATTTTTTTTTAAAAGAAGACTGTAGCAAGGGACTGGCACTCGCCAGTATCTGGAAAAAGCCAAGAAGACTGGTGGTCGCCTGCCACTGGCGCTCGCCAGTGTCTGGAACCAGCCAAGGACTAGCGATCTCCAGGTCACTGGCGCTAGCCAATGCCTGAAGGCAGCCCCTCCCTTGCTTCTCCTCAACACGGCTGAAACACCCTAATAACATTACGCACACATAATATGCCTCTTAAACAATGCCATACAACATATATTTCATAAATTACTCAATCAAATAACATACATAAGTTTGGCAAAAAAATAATCATTTACATGAACTACATAATCCAAATCTTATATGCACATACATAGTGCATCTCCAACACAACTTTACATATATAGCCAATATGTTCATAACATCATCACAAAATACAAGGGGTGCATGACAATGAATGGATGGAGGATGATATCACCAAGTACACCTTGAGCCCTCCAGAAGTCACTAACTGAGCAAGCTTCAAGCTCTTTCTAACTACTTCATGAAAAATAGTTGCAAAAGAGTGAGCTTGTGACTCAATAAACAATTACTAATACAACTATACATATATCATTTCTCAATAACTAATTAAACATACAATACAACAAGGATTTAATATACTAGGTTCAAATGAAAATTATAACCTTAATTCTAACATATACTAATCATATACACAACATATACCAAATATATACACAAGGTATACAAGCTTAGCTTATGTAATAAAACATTCTTAATGCATATCACAACCATATCTCATCTCATAATTCTGAAACTCATTCATTCATATCTCAACATCATAGTTTGGTATCCGGCTAGAACCACCTCACAAGCGCTTTTCTCATAAGTGGTCACATACTGAGACTATTTGCCCGGCTCAGTCCTAGTTCTTACATCCTCATATTCTCATATATAATTTATCGGGTAGCTATAGGCCCGGCTCAGCTTGCCCATCTCACAATTCATATTTTTACATATGACCACTACTGAGACTATCCACCCGGCTCAGTCTCAGATTTCATAATCAGTAGAGGCTATCTGCCTGGCTCAGCCCCATTATCTCATATTTTCCTCACATCATTCAATCAAGCCACATACACATACATAATTCACCTTTCAATAGTCATATCTTATTTCATATCATATTTAATCACAATTTAACATTCCAACATTCTCACAATTCAATTATTTATTTCATATCACATCATATATCTACCTTAATTTAATCATAGTAATACAATTTTCATATTTAAGAGAATTAATATATATATATATATATATATATATATATATATATATATATATATATCATTATATTAATAATTACTTACACAAAAGTGCTTCAACTCCTTCAAAAGTAATGCTTCTCCTAGTGATTAGTATCTTCTCTATCCTTATTAATTCCTATATATAATTCATACATCAATTTACAAAGCAAACATGACACTTACACTCAAATGCAATTAAGTGCAACTTCATGCTCAAGGTTCAATGTATCCAAATAATTTACACACAAGTCCAAAAATCATAAAAATAATATTGAAGCTAGCCATATGAGCCTACTTCCACAATAATACTTCACCCTCTTAATAACTTGGATTATTACCCAATAATCTATAACTTCTTATTGTCACAAATTAGTCCTAACTTTTCTTACAAATAGGTCCCTCTCTACCAACATACACATGCCCCATTTAGATGTAATCCATGACTCAACTCTATATGTTATAAAAATATAAGGCATAAACAGTGCATCAAAGATGCGAGTGTTACACAAAATGCATGAATACAATCAAAATAATGAATGCAATATACAATTAAGACACAAATACATATAGAGTCCCTTCCAACCTTATTCCTCCCTCACATGCGGTTCGTTCAATTTCTTTCCTAGATAGGGCTTACCAAAATATCAATAGGGGATGAACCGACTCGAATATACTCTTAGAAAAAGAAATTAACAAACAATGTAGTTTTATATTTAAAATATATAGCTTAATTTCGGCAAAGTTTCAGGATACTTGCATATATTAGTTCTAACATGTAATACCAAAATAACTATAGATAACTATGGATTTAAACCATATGGATTCCATAGTTAATATGGAATTTATATTATTTAGGACTAAGTTATTAAGGCATGACATACTAGGTATTTTAGACAAAATATATTCAAATGAACCTTTATAGTTCAAATGAATATGTAAATGCTAAAATAGGAAACTATAGGACATGCAAGAATCGAGGGTATGGCATATATGTAGTAACTTAGATGATTTGACTTAAACGTACCAATCCAAGTAAGTGATATAATAGAAACCATAAGCTTTAACCACATGGATTCCATAAAAATAGTATCGACATAGTTTAAGATTAGGTTTACAAGATATAACTAACTAGGCATTTTAGATCAAACATACTCAATTTTACCATTAAATTTAACAATTTGACTTTGCTTATCACAATTATAAAAATCATGATATCTGTAGCAAGTGATCTAAAATGGTGTAACCATTTTGTTTATAAGAATCAACTATCATGTAATAAATATATCATGATAAGTTAGGTCTAATTGTTTCAACTTTTATAGTATGAATGAGTATATAAGCACTAAAGATGTTAGGCTTATGTCCAAATATCTAGGTTTAATATATATGGGATACCATAGACTAGATCATGACAAGCCACAATATGTTAAGCATAAACCAAGCAAACACATACAAAATAGGGCAGATACTAGTGAAAATTTCTATATGATAATGGTCCGATTCTTTCTATAATCTCATAGGGTCCAATGTATCTCAGGCTCAATTTTTCTTGTCTACCAAATCTCAAAACCCCTTTTCATGGTGACACCTTTAAAAAGACATTCTCTCCCACTTGATATTCCATTTCCCTTCGATGTTGGTCCACATAACTTTTCTGTCGATCTTGTGTTACTTTGAGACATTTCTTCACTACTTGTATTTTATTAACTATTTCTTGAATTAATTCAGGCCCTTCTAACTGTCTCAATCCCTCAACATCCCAATACACTGCACTTTGATATTTTCTCCTATATAATGCCTCATATGGAGCCATTTCAATGCTGGAGTGATAACCATTGTTATATGCAAACTTTATCAACAATAAATGTTCATCTCAGTTTCCTTTAAACTCAAGTACACAAGCTCTCATTATATCTTTTAGTGTCTGAATTGTCCTCTCTAATTACTCGTCTGTTTGAGGATGAAAAGTCATACTAAAATGTAATTTTATTCCCAAAGCTTGTTGTAAACTTCTCCAAAAATGCAAAGTGAATCTGGGACCTCTGTTAGATACAATTGACGAAGGAATTTCGTGCAATCTCGCAATTTCTAAAACATACAAAGAAGCTAATTTATCCAGAGAGTCACTAGTTTTAATCGGTAAGAAATGAGCCGATTTGGTCAATCTATCCACTATTAACCACATTGCATCATGTTTTCTAAAAATTTGAGGCAACCCCACAACAAAAGCCGTTGTAATCTTCTCCCATTTCCATTTTGGAATCTTCAACGGTTGTAATTTTCCTGTAGGTGCTTGATGTTCAGCTTTCACCTGTTGGCATATTAAACATCTTGCAATGAACTCTACTACATATTTTCTCATTGTTGGCCACCAATAGAAAGGCCTCAAGTCCCGATACATTTTAGTGCTACCCAGATGCATCGCATAAGAAGTAGAATGAGCTTCATTCATAATTTACCTCCTTAACTCTCTAGTGTCCGGTACGCACATCCGATCTTCCATCACCAACATACCATTCTTTGCTATTACAAATTGAGAATTAGTTCCAGGTTCTACTTTTTCTTTCATCTTCTTCAAATACGGATCTTCTATTTGAACATTTCAAATTTGATCTCGCAATGATGCTCTAACTTATAAGGTAGCCAATATATAATCTTCCTCAATGTAAATTTTAGTATCCATTGCCCGCAAAGCCACTAGATTGCCCACATCATAACTAATTATCCCTGCAGAGCATTCTACTATTTTTCAGCTCAAAGTACGCTACCACATTTGCCTTTCCCGGATGATATTCAATGGTACAATCATAATCTTTCAACAGTTCTTTCCATCTTCGTTACCTCAAGTTTAGTTCTTTCTGAGTAGGGATATATTTCAAACTTTTATGATTGGTAAAGATAGAGAATGTCTCCCTATAAAGATAATGCCTCCAAGTCTTTAGTGCATGCACAATAACGACCAACTCTAGATTATATGTCGGGTAGTTCATCTCATGTGGTCATAATTGCCTAGATGTATAGGCTATCACCCTTCCAGTTTACATAAGCACACATCCCAATCCTTGCCTTGAAGCATCGATATACACCATATAATCACCACTTCCAGTTGGTAATGCAAGTACAGGAGCGGTAGTGAGAGCTTCTTTTAACCTCTCAAAACTACGTTGGCTTGCTTCATTCTATCAAAAAGAAACATTCTTTTTCAATAGAATAGTCAAAGGTCTAGCAACTATAGAGAAATCTTTCACAAATCTTCTATAATACGCAGCTAATCCCAAGAAACTCTGAATTTCTATCACATTTCTAGGCGGTTTCCACTTTAGGATAGCTTTAATTTTCAATGGATAGGGCTTTACTCCTTCTTTAGACACAATATGCTTAAGAAATGCAATTTCTTCCATCTAGAATTCACATTTACTAAATTTAGCATACAACTGCTTTTCCTATAAATTCTGTAAAGCTATTTGAAGATGCTTTTCATGTTCTTCTCGACTTGGAGAGTAAATCAATACATCATCAATGAAAATAATAATAAACTAATTTAAATACGGTTGAAAGGTTTTATTCATCAATGACATAAAAGTTGCTAGTGCGTTGGTCAATCCAAAAGGCATCACAAGAAATTCAAAATGTCCATATCTAGTTCTGAATGCAGTCTTGGGAATAGAAGATTTTGCTACCTATAGTTGCCAATAGCCGAATCTCAAATCAATCTTTGAAAATACAGAAGCATATTTTAGCTGATCAAACAAATCATCGACTCTAGGCAAAGGATATTTATTCTTCACTGTTATTCTGTTCAATTGCCTATAGTCAATGCATAATCTCATGCTCTCATCTTTCTTCTTCACAAATAATACCAGTACTCCCCACGGTGAAATACTTGGCCTAAAGGACCCTTTTTCCAACAATTCTTCTAATTGCTTCTTCAATTCCTTTAGCTCTAATAGTGCCATCCAGTATGGTGCAATTGATATTGGCGTTGCTCTTGGTATGTTCTCGATTTCAAAATTCACTTCTCGATGTGGTAGCAATCCCGGTAACTTATCTAAAAATACATTTGAAAACTCTTTAACAACAGGTACATCTATCACTCCTGGACTGACCTTTAACGTGTCAATGATGTCGGCCAATTATGCTTCACACCTATCTATGATTAATTGAAAAGCCATGGTGGCTGAAATCAAACAAGCAGGGATGGTTTTTCTCTCTCCCACTAAAATTATCTTTTCTTGCCCCGAAATATCAATGGTTACTTATTTGGTATAACAGTTCGCAATGGCATGATGCTTGGATAGCCAATCCATTCCCAAAATAACATGAAACTCTTCTAAATTAATCACGACTAAATCAGCATGTAAAGTTCTACCCTCTACTTCTATAGGATAGGTTCTAACTAGGCCAATTGGTATAATCTGATTTGGAAAAAAATGCACATTCCACGGCATGGCTTTACAAGTTGGCTGGCCATTCATGATAGACTTCTTACCAAACAGAAGTTACATATGTGGGGAAAAATTAATGATGACATATGTCCTCTGTGTGGTTCTTGTTCTGAAACTATAGAGCACCTTATTCTTTGTTTGTAATGTTTCTAAATAAGTTTGGTGTCAAGTTCTTCAAGCTTGTTATGGAAATAGAAGGCCTTTGAGATGGAGATGAGAAGTTTCATGGTTTCGTAGAAAGAGCTGGTGGTAAGAATGTGACATGCAAAATTCGTATAGTAGCTTTTGCTGCAACAATTTATTATATTTGGACTTTTTGAAACCAAGTTATTTTTTCAGCAAGTGCAGTTCTCAAGCTCAACAGTGTATCAGACTATTAAGGATTGTGTTATACTAAGGTTCTCCAATAGCAGTATTCTTAAAACTATTCGGTGGTAATTAGGTTTTATTTTTGTAAGTAATGTAGCAAAACTCTTTTGCTTGGTTCTGTTTTATTTTTTGGACATTTGTTGTAAATGGTTGTTGAGCTAATAATATCCTTTTTGGTGATTTACCAAAAAAGAATTCATCAAACACCTAAATTTAGCTTATTGAAAAAAAAAATGAAGCAAACAACTACTAAAACTATAAACCAAATTAGTAATATCTGATTTTTTCAAATAATATTTTTCTGAATAATAATTTTCTATTTATTTCTGATGATTAATTACATAAAATAATATTATTTTTCTTTTTGATTGATGAAAAATTTAGATTTTTTTGACTTATCATAGTTTTGAAAAATGTCTTTTTTTTTTTACAGCAGTTTTGAAAAATGTCTAATTTTTAGAATTTAAGATATAATAATTATTTTTGGAAGTAAAAATATTTTGTAAAGTCCTACCGTCGTCCCCGACTTGAAGAGACTACGGGGGTTCTAAATAGAGTTTCCGGTTTGAGATATTTGAGGACTGATTAATAAATATGGCCAAACCCAGTGGTATTAAAGTAATTTTGGTTGACAATAAACACAGCGAAACAACCAGACAATCAAAGAAAACAAAAACAGAAAAAGCCCTCGCAAATTCACAAATATTGAAAATTGGGCCTTTCTTTGTCTGTTAATTTGTACAATCTTTGCCAAAAATGCCCAAAATTTCTGATTTCTAAGCAATCCATGCATCGATCCATCGCGATGCAATTGCGAGTGGGATTAAGCAAGCAACGGTGGTGGTCGGGAAGAAGAAACGGCATCGTTTCAAATGAAGGAAGAAGAAGATCATCGTCAACATCATCATCATTGTATAATTATTGATGGTGGTGTTGTTAGTATTAATGAATGGGATTTCAATTGCAGATGAGTTGGCAACCGAGTTTACTGAGTCAAAAAAGGAAAAATCGTCCTCCTTTAGGTTTAAAAAATCTTGGTAATTCTTGTTATCTTAATAGCGTCCTTCAGTGTCTCACTTATACTCCTCCTCTCGCCAATTTCTGCCTCCGTCTTCAACACTCTTCTCTCTGTAAGTGCTGCAACAAATTATCCTTTCGAAGCCAATTCTTTTTTTTGTTTGTTTCATTTTAGTCCAGTAATCCTGTATATATATATATTTCTGCAGGTGATTCGGTTTCCAACGGCGAGCGAAAGCGCGAGTGTCCTTTTTGTATATTAGAGAAAAGAATTGTTCGATCTTTAAGTCTAGACCTAACCCTAGATGCTCCTGCTAAGATTCAAAGTTGTCTTAGGATTTTTGCCGAACACTTTAAGTGCGGTCGCCAAGAGGATGCACATGAATTTTTGCGTTATGTTATTGATGCTTGCCATAATACCTGCTTGCGTCTTATGAAGCTGCGGCGCAAGGGGACTGATAATAATAATACTACTACTAGTGCTGTTAAGGAGATATTTGGTGGTGCTTTGCAGAGTCAGGTTAAGTGTTTGTCGTGTCACTCTGAGTCGAATAAAGTTGATGAGATCATGGATATTAGTCTTGATGTTTTGCACTGTAATTCTCTTAGAGAAGCAATGCAAAAGTTTTTTCAGCCGGAGATTTTGGATGGTAGCAACAAGTACAGATGTGAAAAGTAAGCAACTTTTGTATTGTTATATGTTTGGCTTTTTAAATTTTTATTTGTTTATTTTTTATATGTTGGGTTTATACAAGTAAGAGACTTATGCTTGTTTAGTTGTAAGAAATTGGTTGCAGCCAGGAAGCAAATGTCAATTCTTCAAGCACCTAATATCTTGGTAATCCAGTTAAAGGTGGGTCATTTTGGTTTCTTCATTTTTCTCTATTAATTTATTGCTGTACTGCGCTGCTTTTCTCTAAATTAGAGGTATTGTTATATTTGGTGTTGTCAGAGATTTGAGGGCATATTTGGTGGCAAGATTGACAAGGCTATTGCATTTGAAGAAGTTCTGGTACTTTCAAGCTTCATGTCCAAAGGAAGCCAGGTATGCCATTTGATAAGTGACTCATTTGGCCATCATTTTTTGACTGTTGGTTGTAATTTGTTAATCTACATGCATGTACAAGAACATACACTCGTTTTCATCTGTATGCAGACAGACACAGACACAGACACAGACAGAGACAGAGACACACACACCCTTCTTAACATGTCTAGTACAAACAGAGGTGGAAGAAAGCATACGCTATCTACCTGGTTGAACTGTTAAAGTAAATATAGATAATAATAGAAATAATGATCTCTTCAGTGGTGACATGGGCGTTTTTAGTTGTATTTGCAAAATAAAAATCTGTCTGAATTTTTTGACCACCTTGTGCATTGGCTTCATCCCATTGCAATTTATGCTACTTTCTGCCCTCCTTCGCTTCTTCTATTATTTAAGTAAAGTGCCGGAATAGCTTCCCAAGCTGTCATTTATACTTATGATGTGATTATTGAATTATATGTGCAGTCATTATTGTAAGTATTTATAGAATTTACCTACTGATAAATCCAAAATGAATAGAGTTTTCTTTTCATGTCAGAATTATTATTATTTTTTAAAGGAATTAAGATAATGGATCTCCACATGTTAGGGTTTTTTTTTTGTGGAAAAAACTCTGCCTGACAATTTGATTCACTGCAGAAGTCAATTTCAATATAAGATATGAATTCGATTGTGCTGTTTAGGGTTGGTCTAGACAATCAAAAGGGTTTTGCGTAGTGTTCCCAGTTTTGAAGATTATCCTACTGGCCACCACATCCAGAATCACCTGCGTAGCACCCTTGTTCCAACATCTCTATTCGTTAAATGTATTAAATGATGATAGTAACATGTGGGTTATTGTGATGCTGTTTAGTACTTCATTGGTCGCATTCAAGTTATTTGTACTTAAAAAGAAAAAAAGAAAAAGAAATTCTCACCTCAATATTGTTACTGCTTTTGGGTCACTTTCCAATTTTTTCATAAGTGTGGTCTCATCACAGCAAACTAGTCTACATACAATCTTTATTCCGTTTTATGCTGAGGTATCTTAATTGAAACTGAAAACAAGAATTTTTAGTAGTTAACTCTATTGAGCAGAAATAAAAGAAAAGACTTGCAGAAATCGTCACAGTTTTACAGGGAGGAAAGAGAATTTGAGATTTTTCTACACCTTGAGCTCCTTAAGATACCATCTACTTCGCTGCTATTTAAACACACCAGCTTTATTATGAAATTTGGCAATTAACATTTAAGAGGAAACTTAATCGGTGAAAGGATTTTATTTTTCTTTTTAGTTTAGTTGGTACAGTTTTTTAGTTTGGTTAGGGGATATTTGTCATTGCTTTTATTCAAAGGAAAGTATTTGTTGATTTGGCCGCTATACGACCTTTGAATTAGAGAAAACAAAATGGATTTTGTTCTCTAGGAACGTCCGTCTTGATAATCATCTATGTATTGGACGTGGGCTATCAATAGGAGTCTTTGTTAGCATCTGTTAACATGGGTGAGCAAAGAGTAGGCTGGTAAGCTTTGGTTTCATTTAGTATTTCATAGGTTTTGTACTAGTTTATATCTCACGATGGCCTGGGCCTTACTATTTTATATGGACAGAATTAATTCAAACTTCAAAGGGAATATTTTCAATAGCTAGGCTTTTACTAACATTATTCATATGAACTTTTGTTGTCATGCACTGCAAAAGAGCTTCCAGATTTTTTTTCTTCTTGGTGTCTTTATACAAGTCCTACACCTCAAATAATGATTTTGTATCAGAAATCTTATGCAAAAAAATTACATTAAACTCCAATCACCTATCCTCTAATTGTAGTGATGTTTATACAATTATAAGTTTTATATTTCTTTCGTACCAATTAAATTTCTTCCCACTTTGCGTGATGTAGCTGAGTTTATTTAAATGGAAGAAAAATATAGATGTTAACCAAGGTCCAAACAGTAGGTTGGGCAAAATTGGGGGTGGTAATTCTTGTTAATTTCATATCATAATTGAACTGTGATATGGCATGAATAATCATACTGGGAACTTTTAAATATGAACATAAGGTGTTTTTAGAAGAAATAAAACAACATGATCGCCATGAGCTGTTTTCTTGTCAAAACCCAATCTTATTGGATGACCCACTAAGATAAATAGCTTGCAATAACAAATTTATCTTTGACATGTTTGAAGATTGCAAGAAATTAAGAACTGTAAAGGGTGTGGGAGTTATGGATGCCTTTTGCTTTATAGTTTAATCAAGTGAATCTTTGTGTCATAAGCATGTAAGTAATGTAAATTTTAGGTTAGCAAGTGAACCTGAGACAGTAAATGTTTAGCTTGTGTCAGGATCATTTTGATAAAATTATGACATGAGTGTCTAATTGGCTAATTCCTTGTGTTGTCATGTGCAATGCACAATATTTTTACCAATAAATAAGAGAAACATTAATTGGGAAAAAAACAACTAAAACTTAATGATGACCATAATAGTATGGTATGGATGTTGTCTTAGACTGTTTTAGTTTCAAGTACCAAACAAATTATGAGGTACAAAGACGACAGAAGGTATGGGAAAAATCCAAGAGAAGGAATAGAAGGGGAGGGGAAGGATTTTGAGTTTGATTTTTAAAATTACAATGCCTTGATGGAGACCCAAGTTTATATAAACATAAGCCCAAGGTTCATATATTAGTCCTTCACAGTGCATTATCATCTTAACTTGTTAAGTGTTGTATGCTACTGAGCATACATATTTCTGTTATGGTTGAGGTGGGCAGTCCCTGTTTTGTGAGGTTAATGTTTATTGATGTACGTGCAGGATCCATGTACACCATCCTAAACTTTGGGATTCTGGCTGACTTTAGCTCAGACACAAAAATTAAGGGTTATTTGCTGTAAACCATGTGAAGTACTGAATGCGAAAATACTCTTGATTGCTGTCTACATTGATTTGAAGTTTTATTCTTAGGATCTTGGTTATTAGATAAAATGATGGCTGTAAATTATACAGCTTAAATTTGCAAAATTTATAAACAAGGATTTTATTCTTTCTTCGTGACCATACTTCAAGTCTCTTTAAAAAGAACATACTTTGTAGTTGAACAATGCTCCCTCTTTAGAAATTTCAGTGATTGAGTGATGGAGGTTCTTGTTGTTAAATATACCTCTTTAGAAATTTCAGTGATTGAGTGATGGAGATTCAGATTTGAAGAATCCTTGAGTGTTTTTCTTTTCTTCTTGGTTTCTCTTCCTCTATCTCAAGGCATCTTTTATTAATCTCATTCATGACCCAATACGTCTCCTTCTACTTTTGTTAATTACCTCTGGAATCTGAGGTAATATTCAGAAGTTAAATTTTTCTTTATTTTAAATAATTAGACTTCAGGAGGTATTTTCTTTGGATGTTTGTGTTCTGTGCTCGAGGCACGTATCTTTCCTTCTATGCTTTATTTTTTTGGTTCATTTGATTTTGAAATTAGTATATTGGTCATTTTATAGAACCAATGGGTTTCTTTAGGGTTTGTAAAATTTTCTAAATTTCTTTTCTTTTTTCCCTTTTTTTTTTTTTGAACTTGGTTTGCATAATTGAGTTCTAAGAATTATGATAAAAAGAAAAGATAAAGAAATGTTGAAGCGCAATTCTGTTTTTGTATTCATTAGGTGTATTTGGTTGAAAAGGAGTGCCTGGATTGGAACAGGATGGTGTTTTGCTGTGGAGTTGCAGTGGATGGGTTTAAATTTGTTTCCAGCTTTATTATGGTTTTTGACCTTTTGTTATTCATCCTTGAAGAGATTGATTGTTGCTGAAATCTAGTTGGCTAAAACTTGCAAGACTTTACTTTGTTAATTGTTTTTTAGTTGGAATTTCTTGTAGTAGGATAGGCTAATTTTATCTTTGTGCGTTTCTATCCATAAATTTTCTATCTCCTCCCTCTTTCTCCACCTCATTATGGACTTACAATATGATAAAAAGTTTGCTGTTATATAGCATCACAGCAGTCACAAAATCACATTTAAAGATATATATTATCATGTTTAAGGGAAGCTGTGTGAGACCCTTGTGAAATCACCAATGCAAAAGTTGCTACTATTAAAAAATGCCACTAAGTACTATAGGGATTACACAATTGCCACTGTTCAACACTTCTTCAACAGTCTTTTCTGAAGCATAGGTGTTAGCTGTGCTTGAGGCACAAATTGCATCAGAACATCATATGCAGCATGCACTCTGTAACTAGACTTGCAACATAGTTATTAAAGGCACAAGATGCATTAAGGCACAAAGGGGTCCTGGAGCCTAGGTGCAAGGCTTGTGCACGCCTGAGTGACATGATGTGCAAAAAAGAGTCGAAAATAAAAGAAATTATACAATCTATTTCAATTTGGGATGAATAAGGTGTTTATATGGATCTGTAAATGAAGAAACAATTAAAGAAATTGGTACAAGAACAGTTGTAAACTAAGACATCACATAGGCGTGCCTCACCTTGTACAAGGTGCACGCCTCATTAACATTGCTTGCCTTTCAATGTTTGAGGCACTAGGGCTTGTGCCTGGTGCACCTTAACAACTTTGCTTTCAACTTTTTAATTTGCTAGATTTTAGTGTCCATGTACCAGAAAGTTCTGAGTCCAACCAGATGTCCTTGAATCTGCCTGTTCTTTCCATCATTCACATGCTTCAGTTCTCTTAACCCTACCATATGTGGGTCTCTCTTTTTTCCCTTAGCTACTCTATGTTTTTTTGTTTTTTTTTCTTTTTTCGTTTAATATGTTGTTGAGTAGAAGTACCTCTGGAATGGGCGTGAAACAATATGCTGGATTCTACTTTAAAAGAAATAACTGTATGCAAGAATCTGGTGAATTCCAACCATTTTCAATGGATTAAATTTTTTGTGAGCCAATAAATGAAAGTCAGTCCATCTCTATTTTTTACATGTACAGCAGTTTCGTTTTTCATCTTATTGAAGTGTGATTTTTAGAAATTGTAGTTTTAATGCTAGTGTTTTTTTTTTTAAATGAGTGTTTGATTTGCTTTCATTTAATTCAGGTTTTCTGTTTAGACATTATTTTGAATTTGAGATAAATGTTTACTTGTTAATTCATATTCGCAAATTTTATTGCTTTTATTCTTAACTGCTATTAGGCATGCTCCTTGCATCTAGGTTCTCGGACCCCCATGAACCTTTAATAATTATGCTCGCTTTTTTTTTTGATCATTGCTCTTTTGTAATGTCAATAACAGCAATTAATTATTTGTATATGAATATGGTTCAATTTGCTATGTACATAAAACAGAAGGCACATGGTTTAATTGAATTTTGATGGCATGTCATTTTTCTGATGGAAGTGTAGTCAAATGCACTTTGGCACATACCTAGGTGCTCAGATGAAGCAATGGAGACTCTCAGCGCTTCTACACTGGCCAGGTGAGCACCATTTGCTTGGTGCTCATTGTGGCGCTTAAACAGGCACCTCATAAGAGGCGATACTCGAGAGGTGTCAAAGACCCCTGTGCCTCTTTAAATGGAGGCCAAAAGTCTATTTTACTCAAAAAGCCTAGGTCATCCACTTGTTATGTTCTTGTCAATTTGGAATCTTTTTAAGGGGACTTATCAATTAGGAAAATTTAATATGTTAAAACAGTGAATTTTTAGTTACTTCCTTACAGAGAGACTTGTAACAAATTCTTTCTGCTTCCCCTTTTTTTTCTTGAATTTTTCTGGTTTTTTTTTTCGTGAACTTGTCTGTACTTTAGTTATGCATTAGTCTTTTACTTTTTTCATGTTTTTATTTTTATTTTTTTGTTTTTCAACATTTTCAACTTTAACTACTGTTTCTAGTCTGTCTAAATATGTTTGTGTTATAGTTTGATCCTTGTATTGCTTTCTAATTAAGTGATTAACTATTATCTCTCTCTTTTCCTCCCTCTCTTCTGTA
>CATIWO010288152.1:0-15806 GCA_949673435.1 Macaranga tanarius | reverse complement strand
TAGTAAATGCATATCTATGCATGTGCCGTGTGAAATTAAATCACACAACTTTGCTTACATTGGTAGCTGTATTAATTAAACATGCAACTTGTTCATAAAAATTGTTGCTAATAGAAATTTCTAAAAATCTTTCATGGTTTTACATTTGAGAATGAATCATCCACGCCCAACTCATCCTTGTTTGAGTTCCATTTTTACATATTTATTATTCATAATAGCATTGCTAAAAATTAGTGATAAATATGAAAATATTATCTGCCTAAATGCCATGGAATCCAAGTTCTAAGAGGACTCTGTCTACATATAAGGTTAATAATTAAAAGGAGTCCTAGTTCCTTACCTATTAGGACTCATATGACACTAATCCAGATAAGACTAGGTATGTCCTTCTTATGCCTATATAAAGGCTCATATCTCACATTATATTTCATATATTGAATAAACTCTCTCTAACTTAGACATCGGAGAACCTACGGATCAGAGATCCTAAGCTCATCCAAGATATTTTTTTGTGCTTGTAGGTTTGGAGAAAGTTGGCATTCATCAATTGGCGCCGTCTGTGGGGACATTTAATTTCCCAAATCATATTCACCGAGCACTTTTGCGTTAATTCATGGCTGACACGACAGATATCACGTCTGGCCAAAGTGGAACAGCCACCACTCCCATGGCTGTCAATCAAACATGTCCGACAACATGTCAAGGGAATCCCTCACAATCTCTTGGGTCAGCACCATTGCCATTAACAGTTACTACTCAACCGGAGGTAACATGTGCTATATCTCCATCATATTACATCTCTCTCCAACACCTGTCCAGACCAAATCCAACTATTCTCTTTCCACACTCTTCGGAATTTTCAACTCCACCCAATATGGGCGGAACGAGTGAAACTCCTATAACACACAATCTTCCGCCATTGGCCAGAGAGCAAATACTGCAGAGCCTCAACGCTCAGCTGCAGTTTATACAACAACAAATCTTCCTTTTTACTCAGGGACCAAACGATGCACTTGCTGCGGGAACGCCTACCCCCATATCAAATCCCGTCATAGGAGTCAATAATAATAACCGATTCCCACCCCATGTGGAACGGAAAGAACCACGGGATAACAGAAACAGAACACAGGAATCCAATTCTAAACAGGAATCGGAATCAGGTTTCCCTCGAAGAGCTGACTTCAATCGTCAGTTCCGGGAGGCATTACACAAGGCTCGAACGGGACCTGACGAAATAGAGGAATGCATACTGGACGGAAGCACTCCATTCATTCAGAGCATCAAGGCGACCTTAATACCGATGAAATTTAAGGTCCCCCAGCTAGACCAATATGACGGTACTGGTGACCCGGTCGCACATGTCTCCATGTTCTGAACGAAGATGATGTTACAGAACGTCAACGATGCGATCATGTGCCGAGTCTTCCCCACCACGTTAACGAACACAGCTCAGAGATGGTTCCACAGATTGCCTAAAAATTCTGTGGCTACCTTCGAAGAGCTGGTCGAGCAATTCAGAATTCGATTCATTACCAACATCCCACCAAAGAAAAGCATCAACGATTTACGACTCTGCAAGCAGGACGACAATGAGACACTTCGTAGCATCCTTGACAAATTCAACAAAATCGCTATACAAATTGAACACTTAAGCAATGAATCAGTCATAGATGCCCTGAAATACGGAACGAAATTAATGAAGCTTCGGGACAAGATAACAACCAAAAAACCCCAATTTTTTTCGGAAGCAATGGCGATCACGACTAAGTTGATCGACTTGGATGAAGATAGAAGAAACATGCGGAAGAGAGACGACGAGAGGGGCCCGAGAAGAAAAGAAGATAAAAAAGAATCGAAGAGGGAATATAGTTCCAGCAGACAAAGGAGCAATGATAACAGATATGCTCCTCTTAACGCTCATAGGTCAGAAATACTGATGTGGATCAAGCAAAATGGTATCAATATACCTACCCCACGAAAGCTCAATCCACTTTACGGAGGCAGATGAGACAAGAATCGATATTGCAGATACCATCGTGACCATGGCCATAACACAGACGAATGTCGTGACCTCAAAATCAAAATAGAACGCCTAGTCAAGGCGGGTTCTTTGTGAAAGTTTATAAAAGATCACCCAAAACGATCAAAGAGCTCAGACAACCAACCCGAGTATCAGGAGACGAAGAAACCTCGCAGAGAGCTTGCGGGAGTCATAAACATGATCGTAAGAGGCGAATCGTCAATAGGGGGCAGGAAAAGACTACAGAAAGAGGTATACGTAGCACGAAACAGCTCTCCCACTCCAGTGATCACAATCGCTTCAGAGGACGGTCGACACGTTAAACAGCCACACAATGATGCCTTAGTCATTAACGTGCACATAAAAAATTACCTAGTGAGAAGGATGCTCGTAGATGATGGAAGTGCGGTCAATGTTTTAACATGGGATGCATTTCAAATAATGGGGGGATCATCAGTAGATCTGAAACCCATAAGGAACCCCATAACTAGCTTTTACGGAGGAACCATCAAACCAATGGGCAGCGTTGAGCTAGACATAGAACTCAGAGAACGTGACTCCGAGGAACATACCACTGTAAAAGCTTTGTTCAATATAGTGGACACAAGACTCGCATATAATGGAGTGATTGGTAGACCAATCTTATGGGAAACCAACACCGTAACAAGTATCAGATACTTGATAATGAAAATTCCAATTCACAGGCGAGTCATCACGATCAGGGGAGACCAAGACATAGCCAGACAATGCTACCAACTGGCCACAAAGGATGAGATGGAAGCTTTTCCCATCGAAGCCTACGTTGAAGACAAAAAGTAAGGAGTAAAGCCGGAGCCGGTCGAGCACTTGAATGAAATAAAGTTGACGAACGGAATAATTATAAAAATAGGTGGCGAAGTGCCAGAGCCAGTAAAGGAAAAGATGGAACGAGTATTGCAAAAGCACTCGGGAACCTTCGCCACGAAAGCATCAGAAATAGAGGGAATAGATCCGACAGTAGTGGCTCATAGCCTAAATATCAATCCCTCAACCAAATTGGTAATACAGAAGAAGCGTAACTTTGTGATTGAAAGGCAAAAGATTATAGCCTCTGAAACAGCGAAGCTATTAGAAACAGGATTTATCCGCGAGGTCAGGCATCCGGAATGGCTAGCGAATGTTGTCCTCATCCGAAAGCCGAACGAAAAATATAGGATGTGTGTAGATTACACTGACTTGAACAAAGCATGCCTGAAGGATTGTTATCCTCTACCAACCATTGACCAACTGGTCGACTCAACGGCATGCCACGCAATGTATAACTTCATTGATGCTGCCCAAGGGTATCACCAAATCCCTATGAAGCAAGAAGATCAGGAGAAAACATCGTTCATCACACACTAAGGGATATATTGTTATAATGTTATGCCCTTCGGACTTAAAAATGAAGGGGCCACATATCAAAGGTTCATGAACTTCATCTTCAAAAAAGACATCGGTAAAACTATCGAAGTGTACGTAGATGACCTAATAGTCAAAAGCCGAACCGAAGAAGACCATTCGACAGACCTGGAATGAGTCTTGGACACACTAGACGAATACAAAGTGAAACTCAATCCAGACAAATGCGTGTTCAGAGTAAAAGCTGGAAAATTCCTAGGTTTCATGATCTCACAAAGGGGAATCGAAGCTAATCCAGAAAAAATGGAAGCTATCATCAATATGAAACCTCCTGCAACACTGAACGAGCTGCAAAAGTTAAACGGAAGAATAACTGCACTCGGAAGATTCATGTCCTGCTCAGTAAAAAAATGCCTCCCCTTCTTCAAAGCAATGAAGAAGGCCAAGAAATTTAACTGGAATGGAGATTGTCAGAAAGCATTCGAGGATGTTAAGAAATTCCTAACTTTCCCACCTCTCCTAAGCCGACCAACACCAGGAGAAACACTGTACCTATACCTCTCCGTGGGGAATGAGTCTATAGCATCGGTACTCATCCGAGAAGATCAGGGGGAACAGAACCCTATTTATTATGTAAGCAATGTCCTTTGAGGAGCAGAAATCCATTACCCAAAAATGGATAAGCTGGCATTAGCCCTGGTCTATACCGCGAAAAAGCTTAGGCACTACTTTCAAGCTCATAAGATAGTGGTGCAGACGAACCAACCATTAAAAAAGATCTTACAAAGACCGAAAACGTCTGAAAGACTTGTCCAATGGTCGGTGTAATTAGGTGAGCATGACATATCATACGAACCTCGAATGGCAGTCAAGGCACAAATATTATCTGGTTTCATACAAGAGATGACTGAAATCACAGAACTAAGCAATGAGAAGAACGTATGGCGAATATATATTGATGGAGCATCAAGCAAATAAGGTGCAGGCACGGGAATAATTCTTATTGGCCCAGAAAAGATTCGAATCGAATATGCAGTCAGAATGACATACCCGGCCACAAACAACGCGGTAAAATATGAAGCTCTCATCACAGGATTAATGTTAGCAAATGAGGTTCAAGCAGATAATCTCCAAATACTCTGCGACTCCCAACTGGTAGTCAATCAGCTTAAAGGAACATTCGAGAAAAAGGACCCGAATATGATCAGATATGCAGAGAGAGCTCAATCACTCCTGAGCAGAGTTAGCGAAAACGGCACTCAATGGATGATAGTCTAGATCCCCAAAACAGAAAATAAAGCTCATAGCATTGCCAAATCAGCAGCAGAAAATGGACTTACATTCCATAAACTTCCCCTCAAAGAAGAAATCACTAAGCCATCCATTGAGGAAAGTGAGGTCCTATCCGCTTTCGAGATAGTCGAGTGGATGAAACCTATTGTCGAATATTTAGAAACCAAAAATCTTTCGGATGACAGGAATAAAGCAAAGAAGATCTGAATATAAGCGGCTCAATACTCGCTCCAAAACGGAAACCTATACCGAAGGTCATTCAGTCATCCATGGAGTAAATGTGTTTCAACAGAGGAAGGGAACTATATTCTTCACGAAATACACGGAGGAATATGCGGAGCCCACGAGGCCAAGGTAACCTTAGTAAAAAATGCCCTTTTACAGGGATACTATTGGCCTACAATGTCTCACGATGCTCAAAAACTTGCATAAAGTTGCGAAAAATGTCAAAAATTCTCGCAGATTGTACACGCTCCGTCACAGGTTCAAAATCCAATCGGAAGTCCATGGCCATTCGCAGTATGGGGAATGGACATCCTTGGACCCTTCCTAATGGCTCCAGGACAGAAGAAATTCATCATAGTCGCAATCGATCACTTCATAAAATGGATTAAAGTTGAGGCAGTCCCAACAATAACAGAGGAGAAAATTCATAAATGTTTCTACAAGGAAATAATATGCAAATTCGGCATTCCAAACTCCCTCATTACAGATAATAGGAAACAGTTTGACAACTTCAAGTTCAAATAATTTTGTTCAGAACTCAAAATAAAGTTGTGATTCACTTCCGTAGCTCATCCGTAAAGCAACAGACAGACGGAGGTCTCCAATCGAACCATATTACAAGGCATCAAAAAATGCCTTAACGATAAAAAAAGAGATTGGGCCGACGAACTATACAACGTCATCTGGGCATACCGTACCACTCCAAGGAGTGAAACAGGTGGTTCACCTTTCCGATTGGCCTATGGAATGGATGCAGTCATCCCGGTTGAAATTGGGTCTCCTTCATACAGAGTTGATAGAGAATTGAATGAAACAAACAATGAGAGCGACTGCAGGATCTCTTTAGATATGCTCAAAGAAAGACGCGAACAAGCTGCAACTATAGCGAAAGCAAGACGACAGCAGGTCGCACGATACTTCAACAAAAAAGTTCAACCAAGAACTTTCAAAGTAGGAGACTTCATCCTACGGAAAGCCAAAATAGGAAAAGGTAATGCAGGTACAGGAAAATTAGACCCCAATTGGGAGGGGCTATACCAAGTCATTGAAGCAACCTACAGACTTAAAGACTATAAGGACAATACCATCCCTAGATATTGGAACGTAGAGAACTTACGAAGGTACTATCAGTAAGTACCTATGCACTTATAAAAAGGAAATGCCATCCCAACCTTGAGATTAATAAAAAGGGGAAATACCATCCCTACCATTTTTCTAAAGCACTGTAAAAAGACGAGTCCCTAATACTTACAAATAAAATGAGTTACATATTCGTAACAATTAAGACGAGTCCCTAATACTCGCAAATAAAACGAGTCACATACTCGTAACAATTAAGACGAGTCCCTAATACTTGCAAACAAAATAAAAAGACAAGTCCTTCATACTCACAAACAAAATAAGTCACATACTTGTAACAATTAAGACGAGTCCCTAATACTTGCAAATAAAATAAAAAGACGAGTCCTTCATACTCGCAAACAAAACGAGTGACATACTCGTAATAATCAAGACAAGTGACTAATACTTGCAAATAAAACCAGTCAAACTTGTAACAAGTAAGACGAGCCTCGAATACTTGCAAGCAAAAACGGTATACGCAAACAGATTAGAAAAATATTAAAACGGAATTTTAATACTCGTGGATACCATATATCAAAATAAAAAAACAGGACATTCGATTGAATCATGAATGAATATTTTCATTAATTTCAAATGGCTAAGTACAAAATTGCCTTAGAGAGGCGTGAAACAAGACAAATACAAGCTACTCCCTTGGTGAAGTAGGAATACTACTGCCACCAGCATGAGGATCGTCAGCAAAAGTTGAAGCCGTTGCCAATTCAGTAGAAGGCTCGATGTCCCCAGCGGCAACGGTGGAGGCACTCTCCGCTTTATCTCTACGGATTACTTGACTTAAATCTCGGAGAGATATCCTTTGAATGGGCAAAAAGTCAAAGTTGGGATGGTGCAGAGACACCAGTCGGCGACACTCTGACTTAATTGATTGAACAAAGTCCGCAGTTAATCCCTGAAAACCCTTTTTCTCATTAGCTCGGGCCTCCTTTAGCTGACAAATCTCTTCTTTATATGCAGCAATAGCTTTATCTTGTTCAGCAACAGTTGAGCTTAAACGAAAGAGAGAGCTCTGAAGATCAATGTTCTCTTTCTTCTCGAGCTCCAAGCTTGAAATTTCACTGTCGCGCTCCGCTCGAACTGTGTAAAAAATTTCTTTGGCTTTACGAAGCTCTTCTTCATGATCAATAGCCAATTCATTCATTTTTTAAATAGCAAGGTTGTGCTTGCTTTTATGGATAAAACGAACGTCGTCCATCCTCAGAACCCCTTGAATTGCCTGGAAAAAAAAAGATGAAAAACGTAAAAAAAAAAATTTCTAAAGTAGAGAGGAAAGTCAAAACAGAATACCTCCATCATGCTTAGAACGACTTGGCTCTTCAGATCACTCTCATCAATGCCTTCCCAACGAGTCATGTCTTTCTTCAATCGATGACACTCCGAAAGATGATCGCGAACTAGGGGGTTCGAAATACTCGGATCAGTAACTTTCTTCTCGAACCAAGATGCCAAGTGAGGGAAAGATTCCAATCTTGGCCGTTTCAGATAAATATCCCCATGTTCAGTTGTTGTCTCGTGGGTTCCTTCCGAACCCCTCGCTCGTTTCCCTTTCTGTTTCGATGTCTCCATTTCCTTGGGAGTCTCGTGTGGTGAGAGAGGAATATCGTAATCTTCGATGCTGATAGGAGGCACGTTCAGATTCACCTCAGTAGTGGGGATAACAACTTCGGTGGAATCTACAATATCCACAATATCTTCCATGAAATCATCAAGAAAATTAGCCATCTATAAAATAAATGAAAAAAGAGCTAAATTTATACCTTTGGACTCCGAAATGTCAGCTATTATTTCATAAAGACCGGCATCAGAAGGATGCTCGTGTGTGAATATGAATCGATCCACATAAGTGTGCGCCGAAGGCATTAGAACGGAACATTGGTAGTGGAGATCCGCTAACAAGGTGAGGTCATCTTCTTTAATAAAATTTGCTTATCGTTTTATTATTTGAAGTTCGTTTGACCAAGATACTGGGATTTGTTGGAAGGCAGTATCATGATGAATTATGAAAAATTTGGTTCTCCAATCCCTGCTGATGTCCGGTAACTTCCTAAATAGACCATATCCAGGAATGCTGGACATCAAATAGGTGAGATCACCTTTCTTTTTTATTAATGAAAACATGAATCAATGCATTTGTACAATAGGCTCGCAGCCATGTGAACGAATAAGTTCGCAGAAGGCCGTGAGGAACCTATAACCATTCGGGTGCAATTGACCCGGTGCAATATTATAGGCTTGGAAGAATAAAACCAAAAATAGATCTAAAGGAAAACGAAGACCACCTTCGAGTTGGTCTAGATAAACGATTATTCTCTTTTGATTTCCATCCTTATTAGGGTTGTGATGAGCCCTAGTTTGATCTGTGGCCTGAAATAATTTATATTCAAGGGGTATATTGTATTTTTTCCTACATTTTTTAATAACTTCCTTAGGAAGTGAAGCGGCAAACCCTGAGGGATCTAATGGGTTCCTAGGGGCCATGCTGGGAAAGATGGAAGGAAAAAATAAAAGAACCAAAGGGAAAGAGAGAGGCAGACCTTAGGAGCTTTCCAAGATCTTGACACGCAAATCACTCGAAGAAACGTAGGCAGAGCTCGAGAGAAAGGGCTGAATCAATGAAAGAAAGTAGTTTTTAGAGAGAAGGGAGAGCTTTTAGAGAGAGAAGTAGTGAAAAGTTAAAAGTGAGAAAGAAAATGACTTTGGAATGAATTTATAGAAAAGGAACATTTTACTATTCCTCGCATGCCCTTGACGGTTCATTAGCTATGTCTCAGCAAGGAAAGGGCAAATAAGGCACGGAGAAAATGAATCGGCGTCTTCAGAAATGAAAAGGTTTGAATAGATCGATGGACACGTGGTAAACTTTTATTACCTCAGTAAAAGAACCTTTAATGAGGTCGTGATTTTTGAATCTCTCTCTCGTTTTTATAAATGAGCTTTTGGAGAGGTCATTACATGCGAATCTCTTTCGGATTAATCAAAACGAACCTCTCATGAGGTCAAAATATATGAACCTTTCGAGGTTCAACATAAACGAACCTCTCATGAGGTCAAAATATACGAACCTCTCTCGGTTCAATTAAAACGAACCTCTAACGAGGTCAAAACTTACAAACTTCTCTCGGTTCAATTAAAACGAACCTTTAACAAGGTCACGATATACGAACCTCTCTCGGTTCAATTAAAATGTACCTCTAACGAGGTCATGATATACGAGCCTCTCTCAGTTTAATTAAAACGAACCTCTAGCGAGGTTATGACGTACGAACCTCTCAAGGTTCAACATAAACGAACCTCATAAGGTCAAAACATACGAGCCCCATAAGGTTCGTAACACATAAATCTCCGATGCTCCAAAATAGACCTCAAACGGAGGGCTTTAACTCGCGGTTCGCGGAATCAAAAATTTTTATACGGTTGGAATTATTACCTTTGCCAATTTAAAGTTTTTCGAACATAAATATTCGATACCATTAGGGGGGACATCTGATAAATATGATAATATTATCTCCCTAAATACTATGAAATCCAAGTCCTAAGAGGACTCTGTCTACATATAAGGTTAATAATTAAAAGGAGTTCTAGTTCCTTACCTATTAGGACTCATATGACACTAATCCAGATAAGACTAGGTATGTCCTTCTTATGCCTATATAAAAGCTCACATCTCACATTATATTTCATATATTGAATAAACTCTCTCTAACTTAGGCATCGGAGAACCTACGGATCAGAGATCCTAAGCTCATCCAAGGTGTTCTTTTGTGCTTGTAGGTTTGGAGAAAGTTGGCATTCATCAATTAGCTTAGCAATCATTTAAACTTCATTTGAATGCTCATACTTAGATATTTGAATAATTTAAGGTTGATATTGTTGTTTTACCTCATTCATTTGTTGGGTTTAATATATTCTAAATAAACAAATATTGTTAGAATCAGCTCAGTTGTTGGCGACTCTTTATCACCCATATAGTTTTATCTGGATCAAACTGAATTAATTAAAGTCTAGTATATAAAGTGGTTCAGACCAAATAAATATTACTGAATATTAGTATAAAAGATATTTATGTCTGAATAGAATCGATCAAGTAGATTTGACAAGTTTTTTTTTTTTTTTGACAACATTTAAAGTCCTGAGGGCTATTGAGAGAGTGAGAGGAGGGGAATTAAACCCTGCCCTACAACCTAGATAGCCGATGTTAAGCCCCACACAGAATAGTAGAAATGGAACCACTTTTTAAAAAATTGGTGGAGAGGGGAATCGAAAATATTAATATTTATTTGGCCAAAAGTACCAAAAAAAAAGGAAAAAGAAAAAGAAAATTTTATTTATTTATTTATTTGTTGACGCTTGTTTAAGTTTATGCTTTCCGTCTTAAATGTACAGTTAATTTGTCTTTAGCATATTTCTTTCTTTATTTCTTTTATTGTTTAGATTTAATTTTAATAAGTAAAAATAAATATTTAGATTTATTTGAGTTTTTCATATTTATTTAAGGGTGAGAATTTTTGCACTTCACTTGTTTATAAATGCACTCCATATTTGACCTTTTAGTAATTTAAATGACATGATTATCTTTACTTTTAAATGATTCTTTTATTAGTTAATGCAACATTTTAACTTTTTATATGTATTTAATTATCTTATGAATTATTTATTTTTTTGAATGTGCAATATATATTGAGTCTTAAATATATATTTAAATTTTTATATTAAAAATGAAAAGATGTAAAAAAATAAAAATCATTAATATTTGCAAGTTATTATCTAAAAAATATAAATTCTTTTTTACAATCATAGGCATAGTAGATTTCATTATAAATTATAAATTTTAATGTTTTTAATTATTTGGATATGTATTTTAAAATTTACTTTAATGCAACAAATTAATATTCAAAAATTTATTTATATTTTATATTTAATGTGTAAATTTAAATATATAATTTATTTTCAAAAAATAATTTTTAGAATATTAAATAAATAATTAGATAAGCGATTATATTGATATTAGATTATAAAACAAAAATAAATATTATACATTTATATGAATGAGTTTGATAATTATACATAGGGGTGAGCAAAAATAATCAAAAACTAAACCGAACTGATTGGTCGGTTCGGTTTCAAGAAATAAATATGTTAATTCGGTTTAAACTGAACCGAACTGAAATATGTTCAGTTCGGTTTCCGAACCAAACCGAACTCCTAGTATATTGTAAAATTTTATATACATTTATAGTTCGGTTTGATTGGTTTATTACTAATATTTTAATTTTTATTAATAATATTAGTTTCCAAATACATAAAACTCTTAATAAAATTAGTTACTACTAAAAAAAACCTAACAAAAAATATTTAAATATATTTTAGAGAATCGGTTTATTTGATTTTTTAAAAATTAATAAATAAAATAAATGTAAAAAATTAACATTAATATATCTTATAAATCTTATTAGAATATTGTAAAATTATATAAATAAAATAATTTTAAAATTAAAAAAGTGAAAAGAAAGTCAAAAAAGAAAAAATAACCAAAACGAACCAATTCAGTTCGGTTCAACTCATATTATGGTTCTGTTTAAAACTGAAATATGTTCAGTTCAGTTCAATTTTAGGCATTTTTAAACCAAACCGAACCGACATTTTCTCACCCCTAATTATACAAGGTCATAAAATAAAATTCTTTACACAAAAATTAATACGTTTTTTACAAAGTAAAATAATTTAAAAAGTTAAAATTTTATAAAAAGTGAAATTAAATGGGATATTTTAATTATTTTAATTATTAAAGAGCTATTACAAGTAGAGAATAATTATATCATTTAAATTTTAAAAAATAACAAAAAATTCAAACAGATAATTTATCAACAAAATTTTTATTTTTTTTGATAAATTATCTATTTGTATTTAACATTTTTATTTTTTATAAATTATTTGTTTGAATTTTTTTACTTTTTTTATTCTTTAATTTATTTTATAATATTACTTTCTATTTAAAATAGATACTTAATAATTAAAAGATTAGAAATATTCTATTTAATCATACTTTTTATAAAACTTTTTATTTTTGAATTATTTCACTTTGTAAAAATATATTTATTTTTCAGTAAAAAATTCTATTTTATGAAAAAATTAAATATATCCTTATTTCTTTTTTATAATCTAATATCAATTTTGATTCTCCAATTATTTATTTTATATTCAAAAATTAATCTTTTTGAAAATAAATAATATATTTAGATTTGCATATTAGATATACAATATAAATAAAATTTTAAAGATTAACCTCTTGTATTGAAGTAAATTTCAAAATACATATTCAAATAATTATAAAAAATTGTACCAAAATCAATAAAAATTTATAACTAAATAATGAAATCCACCGTACCTAAAATTTTAACTAAAAGTCTACATTTTTTAGCTAATAACTTACAAAAATTAATGTTTATATTATTTAATTTTTCATTTTTATCTTTTTTTTTTCTATAATATGAAATATTTAAATATGTATTTAAGATTCAATATACATTGGAAATTTAAAAAGTAATAAGATAATTAAACATATATAAAAATTTAAATAATAATAAGCTAAATAAAAAAGTTATTTAAAAGTAAAAATATTTATGTTATTTAGATTACTAAAAAGTCAAATATGGAATGCATTTATAAATAAGTGGAGTGCAAAAATCTCCACCCTAGATGAAAACATGAAATGTAGCTGTTCCAGTTGTCATGTCACCAAATTCAAGATACTTCCCTTTGAAACATGGTATTTTATCTAACATTTTAATTTTGGTAAAAAAACTTCTGATTTAGCCAATCGTTGATAATTTTAGTATAAATAAGCACTTAGTTAAAATTAAATGAAAGATGTTGACCTTCAAATTTACCATTTATAATTATAAAATTTATGAAGGTATATTGGTATAAAAAAAAAAAACATTTGCTATGCGATTTTGATAAATTTATCTTTTTTTATAAATTTGGTAAAAATATTCCAATTTAAAACTAAGTAAAAGGGGCTAGTACAACAATTAAAAAATTAAACTCACCTGTGATAATTTTTTTAAATTTCTAAATATTTTTTATTCTAGTAACTTTAAAATATATATATATATATATATATATATATATAGAGTAAGACAGGACAAACGTTCACATCTTAAAATTAGATATCTCTAATAGATTTTAAATAAATAATTATGACACAATTAAAAAAAATTAAATTATTTAGAATAATAATTTCTTATACTAAAAATTACATTTGTTTTTAAAATAATTAGTGTGACAACCATTTATGAGTTTAACAATTTATCAATGTCAAATTTAATTTTATAGTTGTGTAAGTGTGTTTTATTTAAAATATTTCATCAAATTCTGAAAATTGAGATACAATTGTCAAAAGTGATGTATGTTTAATAAAATGGGTAAATTTAATATTAGGTAAATTACTATTAACCTCCTCTATTTTACCATATTACACTACTTGTCTCTTGACATTTAAAATTTATATTTTTCTCCTTCTATTTTGTACAATGCTATTATTTTTCTTCGATTAAATTTTCTGTTACAATTATTATTAACTGACATAAAATTATCAAGTAAATACTATTCACCCTCTCTATTTAAATATATTATACAAATTGTCCCCTCATTTTGAATATATCATATCATTTGCCTTTAAAATTTACAAAAATTATTAAACTATTTGTTTAATAAATTTATGTTAAGATTATCATTGATTAACTATAACAATGATAATTTTATTAAAAATATTTCAATAAAAATTATAAATAGCTAATTTTAATGCTAATATAATTTAAATTTTAATTAAATAACAATTAATTTTTCTCAATCTTCAAATATCTTTACTTAAATATTAGATTAAAATATTCATATTGCATAAAAAATTAACTAAGTAAATTCTCTTTTGAACTTTTAAATTTAATTTTTATTTGAATTGTTAGCTAAGATTATTAAGTATAAAAATTATATTTATGAATAAAAACAATAATTTAAAATAATTTAATTAATATACTCAACAATTGAAACTAAAAATTCAAATAAAAAGAAATATATTTCTAAATTAAAAAGAGAATTTATTTTATTACATTTTTTTAATGCAACATAAAATATTTCAAGTTAATTTTTCAATAGAGATATTTTAAGATTAATACTAATTAATTGGTATTTAATAAAAATTTTAATTATATAAAATTAAAATTAGATATTTTATATTTTTATTTAAAGGATGTAATTATCATTTCTAAATATTAAGAGGCAAAAAGTATAATATAGTAATAGGAGGCAAATAGTTTTAACTTAATAATTTTATGTAAATTAAAGGTAATTCTGATGAAAATCTTGGCGGAATAGGTAAATAGTTCAATTATGGAAAATAAAAGGAGGGGATAATATAAATTTTACATGTTAAAAATTAAGTAGTATAATATGGTAAAATAGAGGGGGTAACCTTTGATATTTTATAAGATACCATATCTAACTGTTTGTACTAAAGTTTTTAATATTAAAAAATCAGAATATTTTTTTTGGTCTAAATTAAAAATTAGAATAAAATTATAAAAAAGTGGTACAATTTGTATTTTTTATTTTTAGAAAAATGCTAGGCGTCTCGTACAGCAATGCCTAGCATTTGTCTCGCGACATTTGTGCCCCTGAGATTTTTATTAATATAAATATATAAATAAATAAATAAATATAATATAATGTGAGTTTGTAAATTTTGATATGACGGATTCATCCAACTCTTTTTTAGGTTTTATATTTTGTCAATTTAATTAATTAAATAATTAAAAAAATATATTTTTTATTATTAAATAATTTTTATACTATACAAAAATAAATAAATTATATTACATGAGTTTGTAAATTATGATACGACGGGTTCACCCAGTTCTTTTTTAGGTTTTAGATTTTATCAATATAATTAATTAAATAATTTTAAAAAAAATTATTATTAAATAATTTTTATATTATACAAAAATAAATAAATAAAAAAACTATATTATATGAATTTGTAAATTATGACATGACGGGTTCACCCAGTTCTTTTTAGGTTTTAAATTTTGTCAATTTATTTAATTAAATAATTAAAAAATATATTTTTTAATTATTATATAATTTTTTTATTAATTAAAAAAGGGGGCAAAAGAGTAATTTTGGGGGAAAGACATTTTGTCTTTTCCCCCATTGTTCCGAGACACCTATCGTCATCCTTATTTTTAATAGCAAAAAACATGATTGCTTTATTCGTACGAACAATTTTCTTTTTTTCATGCAAATATGAAAATTTGACTATTAGAGTAAAACATGCAAGTATAGATAGTTTCGAATATACCAGAACAAGAAAAGAACATAAAAGAAAAGATTATTAGAGCACCACATGCAAGTCTAGGCACCTGAGGAAGCAACCATCGAAGGTAACACGGGCACCATTAGCTGCGGAGCAATTGCGAATGAGGGAAGCAGCAGCAGTGAAGCATTGCAGGCAGTCAGCAGAAGACAAGTACTTCCTGCAGTGAACCATCATGTACACTGGAGCCGAACCTCTTGCCTGCTCCGCAGTTGCGAAGTACTTGTTGCTGCTTAGTTGTGCTCTAAGTTCAGATAAGGTAGTGTTTATGTTTCTTTGAAATTCAGAAACCTGATCAACCTTGTACTGGCTGCAACCTGTCCCTAGCAGATTAAGTTCTGGGTCTGCAGCACCCAACCATATGCTTGTCAAGAACAT
>CATIWO010288149.1:0-12091 GCA_949673435.1 Macaranga tanarius | reverse complement strand
TCAGGGTAGGTGCTTGAGATCTGCTTAGCTAGCAGTGGAGAGAAGACATTGCAGTAGACAATGCTGATAAAGATATTAATAATAGAATTTTTATGTAATATTAAGATGAACTCGAGCTGTATAACGTTTATATATATATATCAAGTATTGTGATGTGGTTGTTAAGTAATACCTTTATTATCATTAAATCCTTAATTATGTGTGTAAATGGAGAAGTTTTGGTGAAGGCGTGACAAAAATTGATTCAAATTATTTTATAAATTGTCTGAAGTGTAAGATGATTAAACGTTGGTCTAATTATAAAGATTCAAGTCTAATTTTAAGGCCCAGCCCACTTAGGACATATGGTTTACCATCCTGTCACAGGGTCAAGACATTGGTAAAGGTTAAGAATTTAATCCCCCACTCCCCCTTAAAAAAAAAAATCAAGTCTAATTTTAAAAGTTTAAATATTATAATTAATTTTTAATATAATAAATAAATTTTACTAGCCTATGGTATATTGATATCTGATACTGAATTGAATCTATAATTTATTTTAATGTCTTGGGTATATTGATATCTGATATTGAATTGAATCTATAATTTATTTAATGTCTTGTAGCTACTCAATTAATATCTTAATTTATTTAATTTTATTGTGATAATAATATATAGTTATAAGGAGAAACTTTTTTTGTTTTTTTAGCTTCGGGGAAAAGAGGTTTTATAACCAATAAAGTTATAATTAAAACTATGTTTGTTTGGTTAATAAACAAAAATGTACAAGTGCTTTACACATTCCATGTTGATATGGTATGGTTTGTCTTACACATTACTTATATACATACATTTTTTTTTTTTTTGAATACTTATATACATACATTTTTGGTACCTTGTCTTAATAAGCAAATCATAACTTGTTATTATTACCAAAAAAAAAAAAAACCCATACCTTGTTATAGTAGTAAAGTTTTAAAACTTTGAAGGGGCTTGATACGTACACCTTGCAACAGAACTATCAATAAATAAATAACACTCATCAATATTAACTAATAAAAAAATTTAGTTCTACAAATTTCATTTATTTCTCAAACCATAATATGTAGATGGTAAAAAAATTTGAATCCTGATAAGTAATATTTTGTATTTAAATTATATATATATACACAAAATTTATTAACTTATATAATTCATCTAATTTAATTCAGATTAATCGGGTCTTCATAATTACCAAATTCAAATTCTGAAAATAATTACCATAAATCTATAATTAGCCAGAAAAATAATTAAACTTATAACTCAAATCAAACAA
The DNA here is from genome assembly GCA_949673435.1 of Macaranga tanarius. NCBI lineage: Eukaryota > Viridiplantae > Streptophyta > Magnoliopsida > Malpighiales > Euphorbiaceae > Macaranga > Macaranga tanarius. The sequence continues at coordinate 10,797 of CATIWO010288149.1, read as the reverse complement.
TTATTACTACGAGGCCGCTGATCCCTACTTCTCGACCCCTCCCCTCCATGGCTTCGTCCCTCTTATGACTTATCCATTTCGTCCTTTGCAGCTGATGAAGGTTAATTCCTCATTGGCTAGGACTATTTTATCTGTTGTCACCGCACTACAAAAGGCCAAATATAACAACAGCTGAGCACCAACCAATTTAATCAAAACTACACATAATTGATTCTCCTATAACAGGACCATCTTTAATTAAATTACACCATTATTGCATCTACCATGAAATTAAGAGCCGTAAATGAAAATTCATCCTTTTAACATTTAAATATTGGCCTGTTGAAAACAAATTTGCACTTAAATGTTTTTAATATAACTTGTATTTAATTTTTTTTACATGATTTTTTGTATTATAACTCTTTTAAAAAATGTCAGGGGAAGTGGATAATTTAACCTTTGATCTCAACTAATGTCTTAGCACCGTGACTAGATGATAAACTATCTGCCTTAGACGAACTAGTAGGGGCGGCCACGGGCCGGTTTCGGCCCAGAACCGAACCGGAACCGGCCCGGTCAAATTCGGAACCGGAACCGGTCAAACCCGGAACCGGGCTGAACCGGCCCTGAATCGAGGGTGGGACCGGTTCAGGGCCGGTTCCACCATTCTGGAACCGTGAACCGGCGGTTCCGGTTCTGGTTCATTTTATAAAAAAATTAAATTATGTCAAAAATTTTAAAAATGCAAGTTACAACTACTTATAAAATTCTACATAATTTTCTCTTACTCATGGTATATTTTATTTTATAAAATAATACAACTTTTTTACAGTGCGTAAAAACCGAACCGAAAAAACCTTAACCGTGAACCAGAACCGGCCGGTTTGGAACCGGCCCGGAACCGGGGTTAAGCCGGTTCCGGTTCGGTTCCACCTTATGTCGAACCGTGAACCGGCGGTTCCGAACCGGAACCGGCCGGTTCATGAACCGTGGCCACCCCTACGAACTAGGCATATAACTTGTACTGATATTATTTGAGATGTTTAATGTTGACTTTTAAAATTTTAGTATTTTGAAAAGTATTTAATAGTTTTTATCTATGTAAGGGCAATGAAATATTTAATATAATAATTTTTTTTACATTTCAACATTATAATTATTTTATGTCCTAAATTATAAATTATTTTTCAAATGATAATTAATTTACTAATTCATTGATATTTTTGGATTTAATATATATTGAATTATCTAATTTTAATAAAATAATATAAATTGTTTAATATTTGATGAATTCGGAACCTTAACTTGAAGATCAAACTTGCAAAGATGAGTGATTGGATCTTATATAAAATGTAAGTCTCTTTAACCTTAAACTCATTACAAACCCATAATTATCAATATTAATCGAATATTATGTTAAAAATATTATATATATATATATATAATGTAACTTTTAAATTTATGTGAAATTTAGAGTCTATAATTTTGTAATGGGTGTAATATTTAAGCTTTTGGGTTAAAAAAAAAAAAAAAAAAGAGAGAGACTCGTGTAAGCCAAGAAAGGTCTAAGAATTGTTGACCGGAACCTATTTATTTGGACGCCCAATATCTGAGGAGAAATAAAAGTCAATGATGGTGCGGCTACTTTCGGTCCACACGTGCACATGACCGCAAGTGAGAACAAAAAAATTGTTCGGTTCGGTTTGGTTCCCAGCGCCCGGTTTACTGCACGGTAAATAATGGCAGCCGATGACGGGTAAAATCGAATAATCCCTGTTTACAATGGCGCAACATTCCTTTTTTACCATGTACTTGTAAAGGGAAGCATCCTCCTGTAACTGTTTTCTTGCAAAATTCTGCATAAAAGTGTCTGCGTTTATGACCATTTAACAACCTTTCATCACACTGAGCCTACGTCATTGATGGTAAGGCTGCAACGCCAGTCTAATTCGAGCTAACACTAGCTCGGGTTTAGCTCGTTGGTTATTTGACACGTAAATATTATTATTTTAATTTATTATTTATAAATGTAGGAAGAGTATTTGTTAATAAATGGAGACCTAGCTTCTGGGTGGGAGATGTTTTGAGTTCAATTTTTCTCTTCCATATTAGGCACCTGAGATATCACTTTATAATGATGATTCACAAAGTTAGTTTTCAAAATATACTAGTAACTTCTAGCAACTAATAGCTAACTGTCATTCTTTCTGTCCCCATAATAATGGATCGATATCATCTGTCCAAAAAAAACATGTCTATTACAAATTGAAATTATTTATCAATTTTATTTTTTTTATTTGAGTCTTAAAATACTAAAGGAATAAAGTTTGATTTCTCCCTTAAACTTTTTGGAAAAGTTCAAATTGCCCTTTTTTGATTTTTTTTTTGTCAAATTACCCCATGAACTTTGCAATAAAGGTCAAATTGACCATAAAAATTTCATTTACATTCATATTGTCTGAGATGTAAGCAAATATCACAATAAAAATGACAAACAGACCCCTAATAGTTTAATTAGTTAATAAATTAGTTTCTATATTTGTAAACATATTTAATGAAACATGAAAATTTTATTTTTTAAAATCATATTTCAAGTCTAAATTTATTTTAATGTATTATATTATTGGGTAATTTATTTTTTTGCTAATAATATTTAAATAATTTTGAATATTTATTTTATTTACTTATAATATTAATTTGTATATTAATACATATAATATTAAAATATTTTAATATTATGTGTCAAAATTTTTGAAGTATTATAACACTTATAGTAGTAAAATATTTTTTTCGTGATGCTTAATTATAAATATATAAAAATATATAAATTTATGTGTTTGAATCTAAAAATAATAATATATTATATTAATACACTAAAAATTATCATTTTAAACTAATTAACTATCATATATAATTTTAAAAAATATTAATAATTTTTAACATATAAATATTTTAAATATTTCATATAATATTATTTATATGTATATTAACATGTCATGCAAATATTGAAATATTTTAAAAAAATTTGATACATAATGTCAAAATATTAAAATATTTTAAAATTATATACATTAATATAAACATTAATAATATAATAAATCAAATAAAATTTAATATTTCAAATATTATTAAAAATTATTGGTGACTAAATAATTTTGTTTAATAATATAACATACTATAAATAAATTAAGGATTGAATATAATTTTAAAAAATAAATTTTTAATTTTTAATTAAATATTTTTATGAAAAGTATGGACTAATTTGTTAATTAACTAAACTATGAGGGAGTTGTCTGTAATTGTCACCATGATATTCGTTTACATCTCATACAACTGGGGTATAAATAAAATTTTTATGATCAATTTGATATTTATTATACAATTTAGGGGTAAATTGACCAAAAAGATCAAAAAAGACCAATTTAAACTTTTTCAAAAAATTTAAGGGCCAAATCCAACCTTATTCAGTTATTCTAATACTAAAAGCCTCAAGGCAAGGCATAATATTGTTAAGCTACTTGAGGTCCATATGTCAATTCAATATGTAGGTGATGAGCTTATATATAAACCCATTCGCTCAAAACCAATAAACAAATCAATTTATATTGTCAGGAAAAAAATAAAATAAACAAATCAACTTATTTTATATTTTTTAAGTTTCTTATGCTCAAATTCCTCATCTCATTTTAGCTAACACTATTCTCTTATCTTCTTACGAACTCCTTAAGTGATATACCAAAAAATGCCATTTCAACTAACATTTTTTTTTTTTTTTAATAACAAAACTAACATTACATATAGGAATTTTAAATTTGTATATTTTATAAGTTATTGAGAGAGTTTTTTTTATATTTTTTTAATAATTTGTAAATAATATTTAAAATATGAAATTTAAATTTTGTCATTGTTGTTTATGTTTTACTTAATTTTAAAAAGATCTTAAATTTATAAAATTATTTTTTATGAAATTTAAAGTGACGATGATATAATTTAAACCTTACATCTCATAATGTCATTAAAAAGAAGTTACCATTTAAACCCTACACCTCACAATGTCAAAAAATAAAAATAAATAATAAAAAAAACTATGTTGTCAAACTTGGAATATGTTTTTAAAAGGCATAATACATATATAGTCATCAATACTTGTATGAATTTTTCATTTTACCTTTATATTTTTTATTTTGATAAATTAATACCTTAATTTGTTTATATCTTATTATATAAATATTTGTACTTGTATGAATTTGTCACTTTATCTTTTATACTTATATGAATTTGCTACTTTTCCACTATTTGTATACCAGTGTGCCATCTCACGTGTCTTACCAACAATGCAAACATATATTTATATAAGAAATTATAGGCAAGTTAATATATTAATTTGACAAAAATGAACATATAGAAAAATAAAAAAATAAAATTATACAACTACAAGTAGTTGCATATGTAATATGTCTTTTGAAATATAATAAGTTCTTTTATTTGACATTATTATTAATAAGTTATAGGTAAGTTGAAGTATTAAATTTATAAAATTGAGAATATAAAATAATAAAATCATAGCAAGTTCTATTATTTGACATCATCATTAATGAGTTAAAGTCTGACCTCATTCACTACATATTAGACAACATTAGACTTTTGGTTCAAAGAACATTATTGTTTGCGTTCAAAGACAAAGACTCCGTCTTTCATTCTTTCTTATTAAAGAAAATATTTTTACACAATATTAACAATTTTTTTCTAATAAATTTTAAAACATGCCTTGTACGTTGGTTTTAGGGAATTTAAAAGAAAAATATATTCTATTTCATTCTTTCTTATTAAAGAAAATATTTTTACACAATATTAACAATTTTTTCTAATATAATTTAAAACATGCTTTGTACGTTGGTTTTAGGGAATTTAAAAGAAAAATATATTCTATTTAGTTCTATTTCAAAATAAAACTCTAATTAATATTAGGCCTATTAGTGAAAAAAATTCAAACATTTGTAATTTTTTGTGCAATCTAATACTAAACTTTTATTTTTTGAAATAATGTCATAATTTAGTAAATGTTTGGCAATTTTAACACAGATAATTTTTTGGTCAAAATTAACTAAAAATGTTGATGTGGCATCTTATAAAATGTCAAATTTACCTTTTTTAATTTTTTAAATTTATAATGATCTATTGGTATAAAAATCCAAACATTTGAATTTTTTTGGAAATTTTATCCCAACTTTCAAATTTTGATAAAATATTTTAATTTAGCCAATTAATAATTATTTATTTAAAATTAAATAAAAATATAATTGCAATAAATGAATTAAATATATTGTTAAGAAATTGTTAAATTCACAAATGATTTTTATGATAATTTTAAAAATTAAAGATATTTTTAATATAATAATTACTACTATAGTTAATTTAAAATTTTAATTATTTCATACTTATTTATATGAAAGTAGTTAAAAATATCTTATTTTAAATTTCAAGGAAAATTTTCTTATTTTACAACATATGCATATATATATAATTTTTTAAAATTTATTAAAATAATAGTTAATCATAAATTTAAATTTTATCACGTGTAAATTAAATATTTCAATTATCATGTCAACACTTTTTATTTAATTTTGATCAAATAATTTTAAATTGAACTATTTTTAAAAAAATTAAAAATAGGATAAAACTGCCAAAGTCACAAACTTTTAGATTTTTTATGCCAATAGATATTTATTGATTTTACAATATAAAGGGTAAATTTGAAATTTTTACAGATGCCACATTAGCATCCTATATTTTATTTTTTCAAAAAATTATTTGTGTTAAAATTGCCAAATATTTACTAAATTAGAAAATTATTATAAAAATTTAAAATTTGAAATTAAAATGTAAAAAGTCACAAATATTTGAATTTTTCATACCAATTGGCCTTAATATTATTGTCCAAAATAATATATACTTGACAATTAATAAAACGAGTTAGGTAATATTAATTTTTACTTATAAAAACATATTTCTCAACAACAAACACAATTTAACACTTATTAATTGCATGATTGATTTGCTCAAAACCGTATAAAATAAAATCTAATTATTTTCACAAAGTAAACTTTCAATTTAAAATATCAACATCATCATGGCTTCATATCATAAAAGTCTATACAAATAAAAGTTAATTAATTAGACCAAAAGTGCACTTACAAATATTTTAAACACATAATTTAAATTGGACATCCATTGACTTAATTTGATAATAATAACATTTATCAAGTCATTTCATTCTCATAAAGAGAACAAAAAATTTCAAAAAACTAAAATAAAATCTTATATAATTGCACACATTATAATATGTAATTAACGATGCTAAAAAAAAAAAAGTGACGAATTGACGTAATTACAAATTAGATGGCAATAAATTAAGGTTAAAAAAACAAAGAAATTATATATACACACACACATTAATGTTTAAAGGGCAAATGCACATTTTCATCTCTAATGTTTATACCAAATAGCACATTTGCCCTTACTGTTTTTTTTGGACCATTTAAGCACATAATTAAGTATTAATTGTGATTTTAGCCCCTCATACAACCTATTAAACAAATGAAGTTAACACCATTTGAGTGACTATGTTTGGTCAAAATACCCAATCCCAGAAAACCCATCTTCACATCCTGAAGAAACCTCACCACTGATCGCTTTCCACCTTATCCAACCACTATAGCACCATCGTCCTCCAGTTCGGCCATCGTCGCGCACTCCATGTCTCCTCCCATCCATTGTCCACATATCTCGTCTTCTTCACCACAACACTTGTCTCTACCTCTATAAAATTATGTTAGTTTTGCATTTGATTTTTGCTAGTTTTGCCAATCACAAATCCGTAGCCTTAACGTTAGACTTGCATGTTAGTGGTAGATGACGAAAATTCCTATGGTGGCTAAGAAGGCATGTGACTCCTTATCCAAGTCATTGATGGGAGAAGCATAGATATGGGGCTATATAAAGAGATTGGCATTAGTATCAGGTACATAATGGAGTTTGGTTCTAGGCCTACTGACAAGAATTTATTGATTGATGCTCAATTCCTTCACAAAAATTGCCCACAGAGCTATTGAACTCCAGAATCTTCCTTATGCCTTACCTTTTCAATCTGATGATTCAAAGGTATTGTTTTTTTTTTTTTCTTTTTCCATCTAATTATTTATGTCTCTTTTGTTTCTTTGTCAACATCATCATCATAACCACCATTATCATCTTTATTGATTAGCTTCCTAATTTCTTTATTTCCCTAACTTATTCTTTTCTTTTTTCCCTTAACTATTGTTATTATTATAATAATTCTTTGGGCATGTAATCCTGCATGTTGAGTTTTGAATTTTCTCAACTTATTGGTGGACAATGATTGAGGTATTGTTGTCTTTTGAACTATTTTTTTATGGATGTCAATATTTCCATGGATGTTGGGAGTGGATGTTGTAACATATTCAAAATTAATACTCATGGTTATTTGATGTTGAATCTTACAGTATATAAATAATTGTTCTTAAAGATTCAAAAATCAATACTCCTCTTGCAATGTATAATGCAAGCAATATATACAAATGGTGTTAAATCTTTTGTTTATATGTTATCTAAGGGGCTAAAATTATGGCAAATACTTAATTCTGAGCTTAAATAGTCAAAAAAAAAAAAAACGAAAGGGGCAAATGTGCTGCTTGGTATAAACATTAGGGGTAGAAATGCACCTTTGCCCATGTTTAAATAACAATAAGAGCAATGAGGTTGGAGGGACATTATCTACAGGCCAATGCGGCAGGCCGCCCATCCAATCAAAACTCGTCGGTGCCCTTAGCTCGCTACCAACCAACCCACACGCTATTAAAATGTTGCCTCTCGCCTCTTTCTCTATTTTACCCTCTCCAATTTCCATTCTTCCCATTCTCTCCCTTTAGTCACTTCTCTGTGTTTAATTTCATTTTACTTTATTGCCCTCCATTGTCCGAAATTTATGCCTTTATTTTTTTAACCTCTTGTTTTCTGTTTTGCTTATGATAAATATTTACTAACTTGATTAAATTTTATTAAATTTACGAATTTTGAAAAATAAATATTAAATAATTTTAATTCAATTCATCAATCTACAAAAATAGCTTGAACTCGAACTCAGTTTGATGATAATTGAGTTAATTTTAATATTTGTAAAATTAATCTTAAGTAATTTACTAATCCATTTAGTTCAGTCCCATCGCTAAATATATGCAAATACCTTAATTGGCATGTACAATCTTCATTTTTTTTTTTTGTTTGTATAAAAACTCTTACCATGGTGAATTTTTTAATTTATTCTAAAAGTAAACGAGTTATATTATATTAAGCATTTATTATAAGTATATTGGTGCTAAAAATCACACCTTTTTTACTTTTGTAAATTTATACTAAATTCTAAAATTTGTCAAAATTAAACCAATTTGACAAATTATTTATAATTTTAACACAATTGTAATTTAGTCAAAATAAAAAAAATATATAACATGTAAGTGACATTTAAGATGAAATAACTAATCTTTCTTTTTATGTATACCACATACACACCATTTAAAAACTTAGTTAAACTTCAACCTTACTATTTTTTTTAAAAAAATATAAAATGGAAATAAAAAAAACTATGTTCATCTCCTTATTTATCTAGTTTTAAGCTTTTATATGAATGTGAGATTATAATAATATATTGTTAGTTAATTCATCTTAAATGTTACACATGTATTTTTTTTTTAATTTATAACCAAATTATAATTATAGTAAAATTATAAATACTATGTCAAATTGTGTTAAAATTACAAATACTATGTCAAATTGTGCTAGTTTTGACAAATTTTAAAGTTTGATATAAATATGCAAAAATTCATAAGAATTATGATTATTTATACCGATAGACTTTTATTATATTATATTAACTTAAATATTATTTAACTTTTAATTTGATTTAAGATATCAGTGTGTTCAGTAATTTAGATACAAAAAAAATTAACTGGACAAATGATAGAAACATGAATCGACCGTTATAGTTAACGCACTTCACAATTATCCAAAATCCAAATTTGGGAAGCAAATATATTAAATGAGAACCCACAGATAAAGGGTACATGGAGCAGGATAGCTATGGTCACCACCTTAAAATTAAATTACCAAAATTATGTAGTGGGATGAATTGGTGAAAACTCTACAAAAATTGCAGGCTCATACTATATGGAGAGTAGCATACAAAGTAAACTCTAAACTAACTCTTTCAATCTACAAATTTCCTCTTTTGTTTTGGTCAGATACATCCCTACATGGAGATTACAATTAATTATAACTATTAACACATATCAGTACTATGACTACAACAACTAATTAATCACAACTTGCTATCAGTACTGTGACTGCAAATTTCCTTTTATATCTTGCTATGTTGCACACTTCATCCCATGTATCTAACTCATCCATTTTTTATTTTGTAGGTACTGATTCATCAAACAATTTGAATTAAAAATATAGGTATCTCATTTTTTTCGTTAATATTAATTTTTTATTTTGAAATATATAATTATAAAATTATAAAATTGTCATTTATAGTTATATATAATAACGAAAAAACTTGACTTACTAATGTCTTAATAATAATAACATGTTTAAAATTATGTTATTTTAATGACATTAATGTATGATAATTTACCAAATATGTAATATGTTTTATAAATAATTAATATCGATATAATTTTTGAAATTATATAGAAAAATTGAATGTTCTAATGAATCCATATGTTCTACATTTATTAAAACTAGTCGTAAACCCGCACGCTGCGCGGATATTTATAAAATAATATATTTAGATATAAAATGAATAAATAAGTGTACCGGATAAATAATCATAAATTGCTATTTGAGTTACTAACTAAAGTTAGCATAAGAAAAGAAAAGATAATGAAGAGAGGGAAAAAAATTGTAGGAATTAATGGATTTGAATTTGAAGGACGATGAGAGTGTCTAATATTAGTAGTTTTATGGTGGTTGATACTAAATAGAGTTTTAGGTTAAAAATAGTTTAATTTAAATAAGTAATTAACTAAAAAAGAGTTTAATTTAAATAAGTAATTAACTAAATAATTTTTATATATTTTTTAAGAAAATATTGTAAATTTTTAGAATTCAACACATAAGTTTTTAGAGCTAAATACTGAATAAAGAGGAGAGACACGTGGCAAGATTTGGGCTTAATGATTTTAAGGCTCAGAATTTAATATATATATAGATTTTGAAACGGAAGCTATTAGATTGTCATGTAAAATAGAAGTGATATATTAATTTTCAACAGAAGCATGCAAAACTTTCTTATTAGGAAAATTATTTGGTGCTGTTAATCTTGGGTATCAACCTCTTAAAATTAAGTTAAAATTGCATATAATGAAACATACTAGCAAATTATCTGTATTTTTTATTTATAAAAACATCTAACATATTATAAGTTGCAAAATTTATAATAATTATTATTTTGCATTTTTCAGGATAAAAATTAATAAATTTTAATTAATACAATAACTACTGTAAAAGATTTAAGATAAAAAATTACATTTTTAAAATAAAACATAAAAATACCAATCAAACTACTTAAATTAATAAATTATTTATTATTTGTAATTTATTATCAATGAAATTTTATTTTATATGTAATTAATTTAATTTTACTATATACATATTATGTTGAATTAATTTATCATTTTACTGTAAACTAACTTTTTTCACAAATAGGAAATTCACCTTTAAAATAAGAAGTAAAAAAAA
>CATIWO010287909.1:0-16010 GCA_949673435.1 Macaranga tanarius | reverse complement strand
ATTTTTTATTATTTTATTTGTTGATAATAAATATATTTTTAATTAATAATATAAATTTCCGAATTCTCGAACCGTACCGTTCCATACCGATCCGTTCCGAAAGAACCGAATCTTTGTACCGAACCGTACCGAAAAACTGGTCCAACACGTTATTCCCGTACCGAACCGTACCGAAAACTGGTATTGGTACTAGAGATTTTATTTTTAAAATCTCCGAAATATGGTACGTACTGGAGAATTTTTTTTCCCGAATTTACCCGAACCGTGCTCACCCCTACTTTTGGCCCACTAAAATATTGGTCACCTGCTTCTGTTTGTGTGCGTGTGTGTGGCTTTTTTTTTTTTTTTTTCATGGGCATCAACATAAAGAAATAGAGAGATCTTTTTATCATAAAAAAAAAAAAAAAAAAAAAAACTTTACATTAGCTAATAAAAAATTTTACATTTTAATTACTTAGGTTAAAGTATATATGTACTCAATAATAGTGGGATTCATCATAAACCTCTATACTTTCAAAATTTAAATTTTGATTTTTTATCATCAAATTAATATCTCATTGCCAAAATTAGGGAAATTAACTTTCATATATATTATTAGTGATTTTTTATTATTAAAATACTAAAATTATTTATTATAATGTGCAATTTTTCATATATGTTAGTGGTAATTGTAGTGCCAATAATAAAAATGATAGGGTTAATTATTTTTTCCTCAAAATAAAAGTTATAATCTATAATTATTTATGTTTTTATCCTTTTTTTTTTTTGTTAAATTCATTAGAAATGTTTGTGATTCACAAGGTATAATATAGCAACTACAATCGACATTTTCATAATGAAAATGTAATAAATTAAAATTTTATTAATTCATAAATTTTCAAGCAGTCAACTTCCTTTTATATAAATTAATTATTTAATATTTAATATAAAAATAAATACTTTTACAATATAAATTATATTAATGTATTTGCTTTAAAGCTATATATAAAAGTTTGCACTAAATACACTTGTATAATTAGTTTATAATTTTTTAACTTTATAAATTTAATGAATTAATATTTAATAATTTTTAATCTATTACATATATAATTATTAGAAGGTTAACCGTGGTTGTATTTTCACTTATTATATGTATTAATTTTTTATTATAAATTTTAAACAAAAAAAGGTTCTAAATTATTATTACTATTAAAAAAAAAGTGGAAAAAGTCTTGTCTCTGACAAGTTTTCTCTCTAGCCTTGTCGCTAGTTGTTTTCTTTTTCTCATTTTTATTACCTTCTCGCCTTTGTGCAATCCCTGCTCCATTGAGGCATGTCTGCCACTGAAACCATTGAAATGGAAATCAAAAATGGAAAGACCAGTGTAGGTATTATCGAAGGAGTCCCTGACCTTGCTGGTTTGGTACTGGATGACGAGGAAAACCAAAATGCGGATATGGTCGATGATCTGAAATGGTGTCTCGTTGGGAGGATCCTTACTGACAAAGTTGTGAACTTTCCAGCCTTAAGGAACACCTTAGCAGCCTGGTGGAGACCCCTACAAGGAATATGCATCGAAGAAGTGGCTCTATTCGATGGGGGTGTCCAAGATGCTTCCTTTTTAAGTTTTTTCATGAAGTTGACATACAGAGAGTGATTCAAGGAGGTCCTTGGACCTTTGATAACTATCAACTAGTGCTGAAGAGGTTGAAGGATAGAGAGTTACCAGAGGGAGTTGAACTGAATGATGTCGAGTTCTGGGTGCAGGTCTATAAGATTCCACAAGGATTCATGAGCCAAATGGTAGCGAAGAGTATTAGAAATTATGTTGGAACTTTCATTGAAACTGATCCATATAATTTTAGTGGTATATGGCGGAACTATTTGAGGATTAAAGTGAGAATTGATATTATTAAACCACTTATAAGTACTATGAAGATCAAAAGACAAGGTGGGCAATGGGTGGACCTTGCTTTCAAGTATGAGAGATTGGGCATTTTTTTCTTGATCTGTGGTCGGTTGGGCCACTTAGAAAAATTCTATCATGAGCTTTTTAACTGTCCAATTAGATAAATTCAACGAAGATACTCGCTAAAGTTGAGGGCAATGAACAGGAGGCAAGCTGGGCTGAACGTCGGTGAAAGATGTCTCTATGATAAGAAATATTCTGGCAATCTGAATGCTGAAAGTGGAAAAGGAAAGATGCTGCAATTAGGGGGCGATGCAGGAAAGGAAAGAAACAGAATTGATGAAAATATGGGATCTGATAGAAGCAATCATAGAAATAAAAAAGGTAAGGAAATTGATAGAGCATGAGATGGGAACAACAATATTGAAGGAGTGATTTTAGTTGAAGTTAAGAGAAGAAGGTTGGATGATTTAGAGGAAAATTCTAACGGTATTAATAATGGGATATACAAGGATGGCGAGATGACTGATGTAGAAATTCAGACTGTCTATATGGGCCTTGGCCCAAAAAATATCTTGAAGGCAGGCTCTGGCGAGGACCGGGCTTGCCATGGCCAATGAGTATCTTAAACTGGAACTGTCGTGGGCTTGGCAATCCATGCACAGTTCAAGCTCTCAAAGGGCTAGTTGATGAAGTTAAGCCAGATATTATTTCCTTAATGGAAACTCTCTGTAGTAGGAACAAACTTGACCTAATTAAAAAAGCTCTTAATTTTGATGGACTATTTTCTATTAATTGTAAGGGCCGTAGTGGGGGATTGGCTCTTTTTTGGAAGAATAAGATTAAAATAAATCTCCTTAGTGTTTTTTTTACTTTATTGATGTTGAAATTAATCTTGATGATGGTAGTCCATAGAGGTTTACTGGTTTCTATGGAAATCCTAATAGAAGTTAAAAGATGCAATCATGGAATTTAATTCGTGAATTGGCTACCAAATCCCAACTCTCTTAGTGCTGCATAGGGAATTTTAATGACTTGTTAGATCCTAGTGAGAAAGTGGGCTTAGTTAATCATCCTGGGTGGTTATTCAATTGGTTTAGAAAATTCTATTGAGGATTTTAGGCTATTTGATTTAGGTTTTTCTAGGCATAAATGGACTTGGGAGAGAGGAAGGAGTAGTGAGAATTGGGTCCAGGAAAGGTTGAATAGAGCCTTTGGTAATGGGTCCTAGTGTAATAAATTTAAAAAAGCCCAAGTGTTCAATTTAGATTGCCATGCTTCAGACCATTTGCCCATTCATCTTAATACTCTAGGTGTTGTTCATAGAAAGAGGAATTTTAAATTTTGTTTTGAGAATTTATGGGTCAAGGAAAGGGACTGCCATAATGTGGTTGAGGCTGGGTAAAATGCTGTTGGGGGCGCTGATATCCAGAGTCGTATTACGAACACAACGTGCATTTTGAGCAGTTGGGGAAGATGTAAGACACAACATTTTTAAAAGTGTATTCAATCAGCTAAACAGCAAATTGCTTCTCTTCAAAACTCCAAGGATGATATCAGTATAGAAGCTTTTAAGAAGGCTGGAGAGGAGTTGTGTTCTGTTATGAAACAAGAGCGTATTTATTGGAGACAAAGAGCTAAAAATTTTTGGGCTCTGAAAGGGGACACAAATTCAAAAATTTTTCATTAACAAGCCTTTCGGAGAAGGAAGAAGAATTCCATCACTTGGTTAAAAGGTGATGATGGCAATTAGCACGCATGGGGTAGTGGAATGGAAGAGCTAATCTTTAATTACTTTCACACTCTCTTTAAGTCGACCGTGGATGATGATGTAAGAATTCCTAGGCTGGTTTCAAAGAGAATCTCATTGGAATAAAATGAGGAGCTGAATAGACTTATCTCAGAAGTTGAGGTGAGGATGGCAGTCTTCTCTATGCAACCCGACAAGGCTCCAGGTCTGGATAGGATAACTCCGGGCTTCTATCAATCCTTTTAGGATATTGTCAAAGCTGATTTAATTTCTGCTATTTCTTTGTTCAATAATAAAGGATGTTTGCCTGAAGGTCTTAACAATACCTTGATTACTTTGATACCAAAAAAGTCTAAAGCTGATTGCTTAGCTGACTATTGCCTTATCTCACTTTGTAACGTATTGTATAAAGTTATAGCTAAGATTCTTGCTAATAGATTAAAAGGATTGCTACCGTGCCTCATATCTGATAGTCAGAGTGCTTTTGTGAAAAATAGGCTCATTAGTGATAATGTAATGATTACTTTTGAGTCTATTCATTTCCTAAAAAGGAAGAATTGTGGTAGAGATGGTTTTGCTGCTCTTAAAATATATATTCACAAGGCATATGACTGCATTGAATGGGTTTATCTTCTAAATATGCTTAAGGCTTTTAGTTTTTAGGGGAATTTTCTGAGTATGATTATGCACTATGTGTCTTATGTTAAATATTTTATGTCCCATGAGGGGAATGATGTTGGCCTGATTGTTCCATCTAGAGGCTTGAGATAAGGGGACCCATTGTCCCTTTATCTTTTTATTCTTTGTGCAGAGGGACTGAGTTTGGTTCTTTAGGAAAAAAAGAGATTGGGGCATATATATGGTGTGAGAATCTGTCGAGGAGCTCCGTCCATATCCCATCTATTTTTCTACAGACGACTGCCTTCTTTTTTTCAAAGTTAATCATATGGAGATGGCTTATATTCTGGAGGTGCTTAATATTTATAAAAAGGGTTCAGGTCAGTCAGTGAATTTTAGTAAGTCAACTGTGTTCTTTAGTCCTAATGTTAAGGAAGATTATGTTGATTCTATGCAAAGCTATTTGGGGGTGAAAGTGATGAGGTTAGATGGGTCATATTTACGGTTGCCATTTATGATAGATAGAAGGAAGCGAGACATATTTAGTGTGTTAAAGGCAAGATTTGGGCACATATTTAGAAATGGAGGAGCTCTCCCCTGTCAATTGGAGGTGTAGAGGTTTTAATTAAAAGCATTTTACAAGTTATGCCTAATTACTATTTTAATGTCTTTTTATTGCCTAATACCACTTGTTTGGATATTGAAAGGATGTTGAACTCGTATTGGTGGGGATCTTATAAGAACAACGGTAATAGGGGAATTAATTGGCTGTCATGGAATAATTTTTATATGCCTAAAAAGTTGGGAGGCATGGGTTTTAGAAGGATTAAAGAGTTCAATTTGGCAATGCTAAGCAAGTAAGGCTGGAGGTTTCTAACTAATACAGAATCGCTGGTTAGTAAGGTTTACAAAGCAAAGTATTTCCAAATTCATCCTTTTTGGACGCCAAACTTGGTTCGAATCCTAGCTAAATCTAATCAAGCATATTTACTACTAAGTGGTTAAAAATGGGGTTTATTAGAAAATTAGTAATGGGGAGTCTATGCGTATAGGGGTTGGTGGATGGCTTCCAGATGATAGCAATGGAATAGTGGAATCTAAGCTGACATTTTTTGTCAAAAAAGCAAAAGTTACTAGCCTCATGCCAGAATAAGAACTAAAGTCCTGGGATGAAGATATTTTATGTGACATCTTTAATGAAAGAGATCAGAATCTCATTCGCTCCATCCCTTTAGATAGCACTCATTGCGTAGACAGAGTTTGGTGGAACCCAGAAATAAAAGGCCAATTTTTAGTAAAAAGTGCTTACAGGTCCCAAGTTATGTTGCCCGATCAAATTCAGAATCACAGTAATGAATGCTGGAACCGGATTTGGAATACAGTAGTGCCTCCTAAATGTAAGATCTTTTTCTAGAGAATGTGCAGGAATTCTCTCCCTACTGTGGATGCTCTTAAGAGAAGGCAAGTTGTTGTTGATGATATTTGCTGCGTTTGTAATAGTCGAAGTGAGTCCACTAAGCATATTTTCTTTGATTGCATATTAGCCAAATAGTGCTGGAATTCTCTTTGCTTTAATCTATGGACATAACCTCCTAGGAACCTTATGGATTTTATTAATTATATTTTCATTGAAAAGGGGTGAAATAATAAAGAATTGGCTATCATGATCTGTTGGAGCCTTTGGTTGGCTCGTAATGATGCTCTCTGGAACAACACCAAGTCTTCGGCAATAAAGGTAGTCAATTGAGCAGGTAATATTCTGCACCAATGGAAATTTATGAAGAAAGAGGAAAATGCTTTTAAGATGGACTCTGGTTTCATTGGAGGGGATTTGATGTGGCAGAAACTACAACAAGGGAGGCTCAAGATGAATGTTGATGCCTGCTGCATTAAGAATAGGAAGTTTGTAGGAGCTGTAGCGGTGTTGCGAGACTCAAATAGAATCTGGGTAACTGGTTTCACTAATTCGATGTCTGCTAAATACAGCCCAGCTATTGCAAAAGCTTGGAGTCTCAAAAAAGCCCTCTCATGGATTAGAGATAACGGGATGCATGGAGTTGATGTCGAGTTGGATTGCTTAATGGTGGTGGAAGCGATTTTTAAAGCTAAAAATGCAGTTTCCTTCTTCAGTAGAATTATCAAAGAGTGCAAAAGGCTTATTAACAGCCTTCATAATGTTTTTGTTAGTTTCATTTATCGCTCGGCTAATATGGTAGCTCATAGTCTTGCTAAAGCTAATGTTCACAATACTGGACGCAGGAGTTGGATTGCCATTCCTTCTGATTTTATTCATGATCTTTATATGGCTGACATTTCTAGTTAATGATATTCATCCACTTTGCATTTAAAAAAAAACAAAAAAGGTTCTGATTACTTTGCGGACTCAATATATATATATATGGAAAAATCCATTTTGACTCCTATGCTATTATTTTTTTTTGACATTGCATCATTATATTTTTATTTTGACAACTGTAATCTTTATTTTTAGGTATATTAAGCTCTTATTGGATGGAAGGAGATAACCACAGTTGAAAAAATATTTAATTTAGTCCCTATAATTTAATAAGTTTTCTATAAATTCTCATTGATTTTTATTTTTAACCAATTAAATCCCTAAAATTACTAAAATAATTAAACTAAATTTATTAAATTTTTTAATAATTATATTCCTTCAACCTTTCCTTATCTAATTGACATTTACATTATTTGTAAAGCCCGTGCCCTCATGTGTACATTAGATGAAACCTTAGTATGGCATAAATTTAAGGATTCATTGTCACTAAAAAGGATAAAAATAAAGAATGAGGAAAATAAAATTCATTTAGAAAAGAAACTGAAGTATAAAAAATGGTGGAGTATAAGGATATAATGGAAGCAATTGAAAGTTTAAGTATGATCAAGCAAGCAAGAAATTTATTCAAGGATTAAATTGATTAATGTTTAGGGCTACAGGTGGGAAACTTATAAAGGTAAGAAAGTAAATAAAATAAGAAAAATATAGAAGTGGAGACATAGTGAGGTGGCGGTGAAGAAAGGTGAGAAAGAAGAGCTTGTGACATATATACATAAGGTTAGCATAACTTATAAGTTAATCAAAGTTTGATTATATTAGGAAGGAGGTGGTAAACTAATTTTCAAATACTATAAATAGTAGAACTTGAAGAAAATGAGGAAAAGAGAGAAAGCAAGAAAAAAAAGAAGAAGAAGGAAGCAAGACAAGTCAATCTAAGGAAGGAAATTTTTAAAAAATAACAATTACATGTTTAAGGGAGGCTCCTAACTTAACTCAAAAAGTAATATAAAAGTAGCAAGTGGCTCATTTGAAGCAGCAAATCATGGTGAAGAGAGAGCTGTTAGCAAGTGAAGGATTCAAGAGCTTATAAAAGAAGATTGAGAAACATACTAGAATTGAATACTTGAGTAGATTATATGAGAAACTAATTCATGTAATAAAGCATGTGCTACAAGATTTACATGTGTAGAATTATTGATGATTTAGGCTTAGAATGGGTAAGAATTTAGCTTGATATATGTTAGCTAATAAGTTGAATTTCAGCTTATATATGTATGTTAAAATTCTAAAATTTTAAGCTTAGTTTGATTTATGCATGCAATTTGTATATAGCAGTTAGAGAGGAAGTCAAAGGGAAGTCTTCTTTAGCTATTAAAGGCAAAGAAATCTCTCAAAATAAAGGTGAGTGAACTTTTTTTTCACTTCTCTTGCTTGAATCTTGAGTTTGCCTTGAAAATTATCCTTGTTCAATTGGATTTTGATTCATAAAAAATTATGAAATTTAAGGTTTTTAGTATTATTTTCAGAAGTTAATTATTCAAACATAATTCTTGTGAAATCCATATAAATATTAATTTATATTCGATGAAAATTCATTGAAGAACAAAAAGATTTACCATTGAAGATTTTAGAATTCTACTCAACTATGAACAGTAAAATTGTGTAAGTCATATCTAGAGTTTTGTAACTTCAGATGAGGAGATTTTTATGTGTATAAAAACTTTGAAGTGTCCCCTACAAATTTAATAAAAATAGAAAAAACTTAGTTTTGTTGTTTTGATGGTCTTTTGGAGCTGTAATTTTTATTACTCAAATTATATAGACAATCTGACCATGTCGAATTCATTTTAATATTTTTTCTTCCACACACATCCAATTAGTATAAAACTAATTGAAATTTACTTTAGACACATATGAATATTAATCTGTAAAAAATGATGTAAAAATATACGCCTTAGAATTTTTGATGAATTTTTTAGTATACCTATATATATAATAGATATGGAATAAGTTTAAGTTAAGGACAAATTCAACTTAAATATAATTGAGTCAAACAATCCTCTTGAAGTTTAAAGTCCTTATAGAAACTAACTTAGCTAACTATAAATTTGTAGAGTGAAAAAAAAGGATGTTAATTGAAACTAATGAGATACTAATAACTACATATCAAATAATTCTAAAGTTTAATTTAGATACTATAAGGCCCGAAGGGGGGGGGGGTAAATAGGGTTAATGAAAGAATTAAATGGAAAATTGAAAATTAAGGGAAATATGAAGGTGATTAAGCAAAAATTCTAAGAAACACAATCAAGAGCAAGAATAAGAATAGAAATAACAATAAGAATATGCACAAGGAACATAAGAAATTAATAGAGGTTTAGATTATAATCAAATATATATCCTCTACCTAACTTATTCCCAATCTTCTCAAAATCTCAAAAGGTACTTGATATGAACCCGCCTAACTCCATCCCAAAAGCTAGCTCAAATGAGGAGGTTTGCGAACCCATATATATAACACCCAAGACCTCTCTTGCTAAGTTAGTAATACACGGGTTCATAATCTTTAGGGTTCGTGGTTCTATTCTTGGAGGTTCTTAACAGTACTGAGTTGGAATCCCATTCTAACTAAGGATTCTTGTGGTTCTAGAGGATCCAGCTACAGGGAAACTAGGAATGGGGAGCCCCCCCTTTTTTTGCCCACTATTTGGTCTTAAGAATGTTGATTTTAAGAATGAGTGATTGTCCTTCTCTGACCCTTACTGCCCAACCTGAGAGCAGACAGCTAATGCGTTCCACGTAGAATTTTAAACCCCATACCAATCTTATTACTAAGATTGCTATAACAATGTGTTTTTATGGCTCAACATAAACCTTATAATTATGAGTTTTTTTGGCTCACTCAAACCTTTCACTAAGTATTTTCTAGGCTCACACTTAAATCTATTTCCAAATATTTTTAAGACTCATACTTTCCTAAATATTTTTAAGGCTTACACTTAAACATTTACAATTAAGATATTTTTATGAGGCACAACACCAACCTAATATTGATTGATTCCTCACTACCTACTTTTCAACCCTGAAAAAGAGTATAAGAAAGAATCCTATTAACTAAGTACTTACCCAACTCTTAATAGAAGAGTAATTACAAACTCAACAAGAGTTTGTTTACATACAAATAATATTCAAAGAATAAATGTGAAAGAAACAAGAATTAGTTTAATGAATATTTAAAATGAATTTACTCCACAAAGTCTCTAACTCTTTAAATGATATTTTGAGCTTATATTTATAGTGGAGGATCAAAAACTATTTATTGGAGCTTTAATTTTCATTCCTAACAAACCTATATCTTCATTTAATGTCTCTTTCACTTTTTATAGGAAATTTGATACTCACAGTCATGAGGGGAGGTGTCACTATTATGAGGTTCAAAATTATAACCGTTGGAGCTGCAAAATAGTCGTTACAAATGCTGCCAACTTACTTAAGATGCCACTCATAATTGTAAGGGTGCACCTCACATTCATGAGAGGTGTAATTATTTTTACTAAATTTTTCTTTTTGAATCCTTTGGGCTCATGATACTGCTCATAATCATGACCAAGATCGTGAGGGGTACTCTAACATTAAAGAATTGAATTCTTTACTTTTAAAACTTTGAGCATGACTTTGATCTAACTAATAAGCATAATCAAATACATAAGTTAATAACTAAAATTAATTATTGAAGTCAAAACTAAGGTTGATTTGAGATTTATCAACACATCAACAATGCAAATGTTCAACAATCTCCCCTTTTTTAACTTTGACAATCAAATTTGAATGATAATTAAAAATCACTAAGTGCATGTATATGTATTTATTTTATGATACTCCCCCTCAATCATATACCAAGGGATTTTAAAGTTTCTCTCCCTCAATATATGCTAAAGTAAGTTAAATATACCAATATCATTTAATCATATCAAATATTTAGTTTTCTCTCCCTTTTTAGTATTCTACTTATAATTCAAGCATAATTATTATCATTTAAAATACAAAATTTCTCTCTCCCTTTGTCAAAGTGAAAAATGAAGGAAATCAAAGAAAAAAAAACCAAATAAAACATAAAAAGCAAATTAAATAGAAGGAGTGATATTATCACCCATGAAATTATCCATGCTCTCAAAGTGAAGAAAAGAGGAACTATAACTCAGTTTACTATCAAGCTAGATTTTACTAAAGCTTATAATAAGGTTAATTGGTTATTCCTTAGAGAGGTTATAGGTAGGATGGGCTTCTCTCAAAAATAGGTTAATTTAATCATGTTTTATTTAAAAAATCTATCTCTTATACTATTTTTATTAATGGTAATCACACTGAGTTTTTTCATGCTTTTAAAGGCATACAACAAGGGGATCCTCTCTTTCCTTACTTTTCATTCTTACTGCTGATGTGCTTTCTAAACTCCTTATAAAAAAGCAGCAAGTTAGAATCTTAAAAGAGTTAAGAATGAACCGACACTATCCTTCTCTTACCCACTCATTATTTGTAGATGATATAACTATCTTTGGGGAGGCATCTAGAGAGGAAGCCCTCAATATCAAATAAATCTTGTAAGATTACTCTTACGTGTCAGCTCAGTTAATCAATCTTGGCAAGTCTGAATTATTATTTAGCTGTAATGACCCTAACAGTTAAAAGCTTGCAATTATTAGCATTTTATGTATCAAGGATTCTTTTTATATGGCTAAATATTTGGGAATACCATATGCTTGGGGCAAAACTAAATCTCATATGAGTAGCTTTCTAATATAAAAAGCCTACAATAGAATACGGGAATGGAAGAGTAAGTTTTTATCTCAGGCTAAAAGGGAAGTTCTTATTAAGGTAGTCATACTATACGGGCCTATGTTCAAAATACCTTTAAAAGTCCTTAAGAATATAGAGAAGATGATAAAGTAATTTTAGTGGTCTCAAAATACGACTGTCATAATGATTCACTAGATCAATTGAGAGGTCCTTACAAAAAATAAGCAAGATGAACGCTTAGGATATAGAGACCTTAAGTTATTTAATACAACAAGGCTAACAAAAATAGGCTGGAGTATTTTGCTGAACCCAAATTCTTTGTGTGCTAGATTGCTTAAAAGTATTTATTTCCCCTTTACTTATTTTTTGCAAGCTAAGTAAGATTATAAGCCTTCTTGGATATGGGCAAGTATCCTTAAAAGTAGATAAGTTATTTTTAAGGGTTATTGCTAGAATATTTTAGGAGGCTATGAGGTTAATTTGTCGAAAGATCTTTGGATCCCTTATGAGTACTATTAATTTTAGAAAACCCTCTAAATCCTATATTTTTATAGTAAGAGACATCATGGATAGAATCCTAAATACCTGGAACAATCCATCGTTACATCAACTTTTTACAAAAGAAGAGGTCAAAGCTATTCTGAGGATTTCTATCTTTATTAACCCTAAGAAAGATAAAATCTTTGGTACTTTGAAAAGAATGGGAGATACTCAGTAAGATTTGGCTACTGCCTACTAAAGAGAGCACAAAAATTTTACGCTAAAAAAACTAGAGCTACAGCTTTTATCTTTAACTCGAGAAAAACTTAGCAGTGTATTTAGAAACTGAGTGTACCCCTAAGATCCAAGTATTCATATGGAGGTGTATCACAAATATAGTGGCAACTAAAACAACCCTTAATCAGAGAGGATGTCGAATAGATGAAACATGTTCTTTTGTGATTTAAAGAAAGAAATTATAGAAAATTTTCTTTTCTTATATAATAGAGTTTAACATATTTGGTTTGCTTCTCCATTAGGCTATATCCTCTCTATTGCTAGATTTCAATTATTGAAATAATGGTAGATTGAGATTACTAACGTGTTAAAGTTAACTAATCAACCTACCTTCTCAAATTGGTAGTTGAAGTTCTTCGACATATTTGGAAGGCAAGAAATCAAGAACTTTTTTAACATAGGTGAGAAGATCCTAGAGTCACTGTTTAGAAGCTTCATAGTTAATGGAAAAGAATAATAGTTTTTTCAAGTCCTAATGAGCTTGAAATCCAAGCTAATCTTACTTCAGATCATCATATTTAGGGTTGGACTTCATCCCCTCAAGGCTATTGGAAAATTAACACTGATGCTTTCTTTAATGCTATTACTAGAAAAAGCCAAATAGCTTTTATTTGCATGGATTATAGAGGAAGCATAATTCAGATGTCTACTAGAAAGTTGGCTGCCCATGTTGCTTTATAGGCTGAACTTTAAGCCATCAGAGAAGCAATGTTGTTTGCTGTAGCAAATCCAGAAAAGCCTATTATTATTAAATCAGATAATAAACAAGCCATATGTTTATGTCAGAATATCTAAAAGGTTCCATGGAAAATAAGTCATATTTAAAATAGGAGTGCTAGGGTCTTAAGTGTTTCTTTCTGGTATGTTAAGCATTGTACTAGGATTATTCACAATGATGTAATCTCCTATTCTGTTTCATATCATTTATATCTGGTTTTTTTATAAAAAATAAAAAATAAAATTGAAAGCAATCAGTATATATAAAACTTTCAAGAACAAAAACCTTTTTTTTAGTAATATAATATTAGAATTTATTTATAATTAAAAACTATTATTTGTGTTTTCAATAATTTTAAAAGGTATATTAAAAGTATATTTCTGAGTGCATCCATTAATGAAATAAAAGAAGTGATTTTTTTTTATAACTAAAGTGATTTAAGAAAATAATATAACAAAGTAGAGAATGAATCATTTTATCCGAATATTATACCCAAAATTAGTTAAAAATTGAAAAAAAAAAAAGGAAATAGGTAAATGACACTTTTCTTTTCAAATATGCCCGCCTTACTTTATTGATCTCTTTATATCTAGTCACAATGTCACATGTTTATCTTTTTGGTGGTTATCAAATTTTTTACTTAAACTAGGTGATAGTCCACCCATAGCGTAGGTAATAATACAAAAAATTAAAATAACATTGTTAAAAAAAAGAAGGAAAAGAATAAAAGTTACCAATATATATGTTTTTAGATATAATAATTTTCCAGAGGATGAAGAAGTTGAAAAGATTTGTATCAATATTAATTGTCTTTTGTTTTTTTATGTGACTTGTTGTAACAAATTGAGATTTATATAGGTAAAAAAATAAATAAGTAGATAAAAATTTAACTTTAAAAAGGAATAAAAAAACTTGAATATAAAATATTATTTTAGAAATATATGACTTTTGAAATGCAAAAAGAAAAGACACAGTATTTGGATCCATTAATTGTAAATAACCATTGTAGAATTAAAAATATATGACTTTTCATACATTTTAATTGAATGAAATGTTTAAAAAATAATAGATTGACAAATATTTGAAGCAGATAATATCAAGTGCCAATCTGTAATTAATTTCTTGTTTGTACTTTTTTTGATCTGAATTATTGGTATTTAGAACTCATTAAACTCTAATTAATCTAGTTCAATTTGAGTAGAACTACGAGTACAAAAGTGGTAAATGTCTTCTAATAATTATTTAATGTGACTGTATTTATTAGGACTCGAATTCAAAACCTTAATTTAAGCGAGAATAGTTTTCATGTCAACTGATTCCAACGGTTAATAGTTGTATTCTTTTATTTGTATATGAATTGGTTTATCATCAAAGTAGATATAGTGAAGATTAGAGTGAATTTGATGGTTTTAAAATTTAATTTTCCTTTTACATTTTATTTTATTTTATCTTTTAGCATGCTCTATTAAATTATTCTCTAAATTTGGAGGTTCCATAGCAAACAAATTATCTATACTGATAAAATATTTAAAAAGTACTTTATTGAATAAAGATTAAGACTATCCTTACTTTGGAGGAAACTCAAAAAGTAAAATTCACCCATAAATTATAGGAAAAAAATACAATTTTTATTGTTGTGGCGTTTACATATGATAAAATTAATCCTGTAATTTTTATAATATTTAAATATTCATATTTTATGTTTTTTATACTCTAATATCCTATTAGTTAATATTATAATTATGTTATAAGAAAATTTAATATAATATTTAATTTTAGTGATAAAATTATTTTAGGGTTATTTGAGAAAAAATTAATTTTAGTGATAAAACTATTTTAGAGTATAAAATTATTTTAATGAGAAAAATTAATATAATATTTAATTTTAGTGATAAAATTATTTTAAGGTTATTTGAAAAAAATTATGACCTTAGCGCTTTTTGCAATTTAATTATAACATTTCAATTTTGACAAATTATAATATGAATTTTCAAATTTTGGCAATTCGAATCATCAACCAAATATCTTATTATCTCTTATACTGTGTTTGGAATAGGAGGAAATGGAGGAAAGAAAATATGGAAGTAAATAATGTTATTTTTATTTCTTTATTTTCCTCTCTTGTGTTTGGATTTGAAAGAAAATAATATAGAGAGGAATGAAAGTGAATATACTTTTTTTTTTATTGGAAAAATAAAATGTTTTAAAAAAAGTAATTTGTATATGATATATTTACTATTATGCCCATGTACTAAAAAAGGTAATTAGAGAGAAATTGTAAAATAAGGGTAAAAATATAAAATAACATGCACAATATAATTTTCCTCCCTTTGTTCTCTATTTTCTCTCCAAATTGGAGAGACAACAAGTGGTGGAAAATAAAACCAACTTTTCTTCCTCCCCCCATTTTCCTCACCCATTCCAAACAAGGTAAAATAGAATTCCTCTTTTATTTTCCTCACTTATTTTCCATCCTCCCCTCTTTCCTCCCATTCCAAATATAGTCTTACACTATGCATGGATAGAGTAGAATAGAAAGGGAAGGGAAGGGAACATAAAGGGAATCAAAATTTATGTTATTTGGATAGGAGGGGGGAATTGAAGGGGAAGAGAATTGAAAGAGAATTATTCTCCTTCATTCCCCTTATAGGAGGGGAAATTGATTACACCCCAAATTGGGGTGTAAAAAATTTCTACTCCAAAATACATTATAATTTTAAATTATATTTCATTTTTAAATATTTCTCCTTATTTCCCATTCTTTTCCCCTTATTAAGTTACCAAATACAACAATATCTATAATTTTTATTCCCTTCCCTTCCCTTCCCTTTCATTCCCTTTAAAAAACATTCTCTTCCCTTCCCCCTCTAGTTGCCATGCATAGTGTAACAGTAGAGCTTCCACTTCGAATTTCTTTCAAAACTCACAATGCTGCAATTGTACTCTTCATATGTTCAAAACATTTTTTAAAAATAAGTCACTAGAGCCTAATATTAATTAAAATAAAAAGTCATGAAGACATCAACTCAATAGAAAAATATTAAAGCTATACTCAGCAGCTATACCTGTGTAGTTAAGGGCACTATAATTCTCAAGTAAAACCATCTCTCCATGAAAGTCAACAATCTCATAGCAAATTTTTTTCATCTCCTCATTGGAATCCTTC
>CATIWO010287868.1:0-11760 GCA_949673435.1 Macaranga tanarius | reverse complement strand
GACTTAGAAAATAAAAATACATAAATTAAATTTTAAATTCACCACTCACTATTTTCTCCAGTTGAAATCGTTCTCTGCTTGTGGAAATCTGAAATTCTCAGCTTCCAAACCACTTCTCTTTCTTTCTTTTCTCTTCCTTTTACTTCTGCCATTTCCTTCCTTTTTTTCTTCTTTTCTTCTTCTTCCTCCATTCTTTCTACTATTCACTTCTAACAACTCTTCATCTTTCTTTCAACTTTGGTCCTTCTTCTTTCCTTTATAATTCACTTACTTCCTTTTGTTACACTTTAATCCTTTATTTCTTTCTAATTTCATCCTTCGAAACTTTACTCAATTAACTCCATCTTTAATATCTTATATTTTATTCCTTCATTTCTCACAATAAAATAAAATTAACCCTTAACAACTTCAATTTAATACCACACACATTCAACCTCAATTTAATATCAACTTAACACAATATAATCGATTCAAAAATGATAATTAACTCCAATTAATATTTATTTAATATAAATAAATATTCCTTAATTATCATTACTTTGAAATAATCATGTTCAAGGACACGGATGTTACAATACATACATCAATTTACAAAGCAAACATGCCACTTGTACTTAACTCAATAAAATGTAACTAAGTGCAGCCCCATACTATATGTTTAAAATGTCCAAATAATTCACACATATATCCAAAAATTATAAAAATATTACTGAAAGTAGATCTATGAGTTTACTTCAAATCATATTTAGAATTAATTGATTTAGACATGTGTAGAATTAATTATGGATTTTTGAGTAAAACCGGGTAAAACAGAGAAACATAGGTGGCTGGTTGAGTAAGAAAATGTATAGCTGTACTAGTCATTATAAACAGTAGAATTTGGCTTAAGGCAAAACATAGAATTTGTAGTAGACTCTCTAAGGTTTCCAGAACATTAAACTTTGCTTAAATCTGATGTTTATAACTCAAGATATAATCAAAATAATGTGACTGATGCATATGGAAAAACATACCCGAATTCAACTTACAACACCTAACTCAAATAATAAAAAATACAAGCAACCTTACTAAATTGATGCTCCCAATAGCTTTTAGATCTCCTCAAGCTTCCCAAATCCTTGCTAGATTTGTAGAGAATTTATCAAAATCTCTCAAGAAATTCAAGAACACTCTCTACTTCTCTACCACTCCCAATTCTCTACACACTTCTCTTCACATATACACACAAATACACATACACACACAAGCCAATCAAAAATATCCATTTACCCCCTCAAAAGTCTCCCCTAATTATTACATATTACATAAATATCTTAATAATAATAATAGATAAATATCACCATTCTCTACAACATTGCTAAATTAAATAATATATAAATATCATTACAAAAATTTCTACACACCCTCTTACTAAAATAGGATTATTACACAATAGTCCACAATTTTCTTTTGTAATAAATCACTCCCAACTCACTCATCATTTTCTTCCCAAAATCTCTACACAACTCTTCACTTCACAATTAAATATACATTAATAAACTCTAACCAATCACAACTTTCCATTTGGCCACCTAAAGTATTCTTATAATAATTATCCAACCCACCAATAAATCCATATTTATTACATAAATAAAAAATATAATAATACTTAATAATATAACAAAATATCATCAAAATACCCATTTAGCCCCTTAATGAAATGGGCATATTGCACAATACCCTCATAGCTTTCTATTATTACAATTAACTCCAAACTTATCTTACAATTAAGTCTTTTTCTACACTCATGCACATACTCCAACTTAAATAAGGTCACTATCTACTATGCACAATATACCATATATACGTCATAAATACATATGTGAAAAGGCGGGTGTTACATTTCTCCTCCCCCTTAAGAAAATTTCATCCTCGAAATTAACTGCTCATCATCCTCCTATAACGAAAATGGTTCTTTCTTTTTCATTAACTATTCTATTTCTCATGTTGCTTCTTTTGGGAATAGTAACTTTACCTCATCTTTACTATTGGATTCTCTTTATTCCTCAATCGCCTCACCTTACGATCTAGAATTTCTATCGACAATCTTTATTAGGTTCTTGTATCACATATATAAGATCTGATCTTAACTGTATTGCTATAGACACATGGGATACATCATAATTGGAAATAATTCCCTTAGCAAAGCCAATTTATATACTAATGGTCCACTTCCTTTACAGTTCCACATTTTTCGCCTAAATTCCCCTATTTATCCTTCTTAAAACTATGCAAACTTCCCCATATTCAATGTGACTCAAAGCAATTTAGACACATTTCAAAGAAAATACTTAACATTATCATTCAATTCCATACTAGAAAAATATAATTATACTCAATAAGCAATTTAATATACATTACATGAATCACAATACTTTATTTAATCTTGCACTCTTCTTAACAAACATCATAGCATTTCACAATAATTCACATAAATGCAATAATGTATACATTCACATTCCTATCTCATTGGTCAATATCCCACCAAAACCATTTTCATATCATCACCTCACACAAAGCCACATTTGGCATGTTTCTCACATAAGTTTTCACTTGTTTCCTCTTTTTTTTGAAACACAACACGTCATATACAATACAATTTAATATGATTGCATCACAATAGGTCATTATATTAACATTCATCATACACGAATATAATATTCATTATAATTCATAATCCACAACATAACCATTTCACACCAATTCTCATAAAAAGCTACTAATATTATTCACCATATTCTATGGCATATTCAATCATACATCTCAATATATGCATATATAATAATTCATATTACTTGCTTAATTATCCAATTAAGCATACTTTACTATTAAATTAATGCATATAAAAGAAACTAACATATATGCATCATATTAGTAAGTACTTACTAAAATACTTCCCACTTCAACAAGTAAGAGTTCTTCTAACTGTTCAAATATTCCTTATTCTTTATAACTCCTATATATGACCATACATCAAATACATATGCAACACATCTCACTTTCACTCTAAGTCATCCAATTCAATCCATTATCCACAGTTCAATTTATAATAACATCATACACAAATCCGGTAACTCTGATCTTTTATAGGAATTGACTCTCTGAGTCTATTTTAATACCGTTGGTGGTTATAACTTCGATAAAGACTGATATTCTGTTTCTATACATCAGCTTTTCCATATTACTTTCCTTGTTGACCACCTATAATAAGAATGCGATGTTCTTGACATTTTGGTTACCACAATTAATGTCCTTCAACTCTCAAAGACATATACTAAACAAGAGTTCTAGATTATAATTCGAGAAAGTATCTTTACATGATTATAACTGTCTGAATATATATATAGACTATTGTTCTTTCTCTCATATTCACACATATTGTCTTTTATCTTAAAAACTTGATATGAATCACTTAACTTCCATAATTTCACTAATAAACTTTAATCCTTTCCCCTCATCATTTCTTTTTTAAGGAAAGTAATTTCCTCACTCTCAGTAATATAATCAGAATTTATAATATCTATACTAAATCCCGAATATTATCTCGGTAATAGAATATTCTGTTGTCCAAAATTACTAATATTTAATTTCTTAAATTCATTCTTTCCCAAAACACTATAATATCTTTCTATTAATCAAACCAGTCCTCACTTCATTAATAATAAATGATACATAATTAGCTTTCATCAGAATGTAGCTTAATAATGCATAATCAGTATATAATTACTCCATAACATCTTAGTTTTATACAAACAGAATTAATGTCATCAAGCATGTACAATTTCTTCTTCACCCACTACTTCCATATTTCTCTACTTCCGAATGTGAATAACTATCTCCTTACATAATAAGTTATAATATCATGATAATTTCATATCCAATTTATTCTCAAAATAATATTACTCTTCTTTCAACTCCATAACTATTAAGTTTATATATTTTAAAATAAATAATAGTTCTAAATAAAATCCTTACCACTTACCACAATTAATTGTGATCTTCTATCACTTCTTACAAATGAACAATCCTAAACAAATTGATCTGATGTTCTACAATTTTAATATATTCTTGACTTAAGACCCCAACACTTTCCTAAATATCTCTTACCATCATCATTACAATTGCATCCTGGTAATATTGCACCCTCCATAGATTTACCATCAACTTTTCATCTTTTAAAATTCTCCAAATTCTCTATTACATCTTTTCTTCATAAGTTAACCATTCAAACGCTCACTATATCTTTTAAATTCACTTTGTTGACACCTAAATTCTTTTAGCTTCTAAATCTCTTTTACTTTTACTCATCAGTTGCACACAAGCCTATATCATAGGAACCTAATGACAGAAGTACAATTTTTACGAGGAATCTACCGAAAATTTGGCAGAACCTCCCGTATCTCCCTATTGAAATAGGGCCAATCCTACAAATAAACAACTACACTTCTATGAATAATCTCACTTAAGGCTCAATTATCCGCCATACTACAATTACATCTAACTGAGCATCACCAATATACTATTATTAGTAATATATGAGCATTGCCACAATCACAATGCTTTCACATTAATCTTCACATCCCATATTTTGCTTAATTCATGACACTGCATAACTAATTCTCCTTTTATCAATACTTATTATTTCAATCTAGAATTCTTTCCGCACTTTATAATCATCATATGCTATGGTGGAATCACTAAAACTATAAAAATCTTTGTACCTTATTCTCTTATATTTCATAGTTCTCATTAACAGTACTATCGACCTGCTTAGACTCACTCTTTTTATCTCTGAAACAATTCACTAATATATAAGAACATACATCTTATGAAGAGGTTATAATTAGAATTTCAAGTTCACATAGAATATGCACAGGTGTTACCAATGAACTCACTCAAATAACTCTTCGGGATCAACGCGAGGCACTTGGTGTTTATCCATCCTAAGATATGCATCGCACATCCACTATATGTTTTTCTCAAACTTATACATGATATGTCATGTATGCATCATGCTTTATCATCCCAAGAAAATCTAATCCCCGCTCTGATACCACTTAATATAGCACCCTCCAGGTACTACATACTAGTGTCCCAACAACAAACAAACATGTGGCACATGAAGATTTTTTTTAAAAAGGTATATGTATTATACAAAATCACTTATTTGATACATTGTAAATACTCAAAATATAAAGTTACATAATACTAAAATATACATATGAATTCAGTTCAAAGTGCTCAAATGCCGAAATGCTTATGTGATTATACGGATGGAGATATCGACACCAAGCCTGCCTTTGACCCATCTGAGCTCACGACTCACCCACTTCAAGCTTTCAATTAACCAGCCTGAAAACCACAATTGTAAAAGAATGAGCTTGCGACTCAATAAGCAATTATTAATATAACCAAACATATAGTTCTTCTCAAGAAATAATTAAAAAAAACATATAGAATATATTATAACACATCAAAATACAAGAATTTGACATTTAGACTGCGCCTGGGAGTCCAAATGACAAAGGTGTAAGTGAGCACTATAATGTTAATCTCAATTAAAGAATCTTAAAAATCGATTTTGGCAAATCTCAAAATATGAAATTTGTAGAGGACTCTTTAACGGTTCTGTAGCATTAAACCATGACTCATTTGGAGGTCTACAACTCAAGTTATGGTCAAAATACTATAATCCTACAAGCGCTGCGCACGATTGTTGCACGGCCGCACCACTTTTTGGCATGGCCGCCCAAGGGGTATATATGGCCGTGCAAGAATTTGGCATGACCGTGCCTGATTCATGCCATTTTTCTCTAGAACTATATGGACGTGCCAAAATGGCGCACGGCCGTGCCTGAAAGTCTGCACTCGGCACATGGCCTACAGACCATGTCACACTCTTTTAGCCATAACTCCCTCTACAAAACTTAGAATTAAGTGATTCAAAAAGCTATAGAAAGCTCACTCAGAGAGATACAATTTTTATGAAGAAATCTGGGCTGAATTCATTTATATGTATTGACTAAAATATCCTTGAAATAACTAGTGATGTCAAAGCATATGAATATAACTCAATTCAAGCTACAACATTACATTATAAATACACTACTCTACACCAAATATCCATTAACATCACAACAAGATTTATAAACATTCAAATAACATTGTTGGTGTCTCATATATACCAAATCTTATCATTTTAATAACCATCTAGCAAATGCTAGCATAAATACTTGGGTGCTTATAACTCAATATCTACACCCCATCAATCATCACATATAATTCACAATCATTCACAAGATTTACACATTCATATTCATTATTTCATCATACTTCCATCACTCATTCATACATTATCTCATTCAAAAGCATAAACTTAAAGTATGTGTAAATTACCATATCAATTAGTACCTATGCGATCACATTCAATAATATATTTGGTACTCATAACCAAATTCATAATAATTCAAGATTTCATATACAATTCGTATCATCATTCTCGCATTCAGTTCACATTTAACATGTATGCAAATATGGTGCTCAAATGCATAATTATGCTTGTTAGTAATCTGGCCGGAATTCTCAACACACGTCACACATGTTTCTCACAAAATTCACATTATTCTCTTTCTTTTCTTTTTTTGTCTCTTTTTTATATATTCGTGGCCATTCCTAAGACTCTCTGCCCAGCTCAGTCTTAGATCTCATATGTGCGCGCATATATATATATATCATATGAATGGCCACACTTGAGACTCTCTGCCTAGCTCAGTCTCAGGCCGTGGAGCTCAATCTCCACACACAGTTTCCTCACATTTCTCACATCAATACATATGCATATATTTCATCATTTTGTATTCAACCATACCACCTCAAGTGGCTTTCACAATTCAATATATCAAATTTTGCACATGTACAATCATATCATCATAATCCAACATCCCATTCATTTTTCTCATCGTGAATCATAATTCACTTTTCTCATAACAATGCATATATATTATACCACACCAAATAGCTTGCACCTCACAAGTGCCAATATTCACAATGTATTATAACACATTCTCAACAACAATATATAAACATATTTTCATCATGCTTTCTCACAACCACAAATTCATATGTATATATATATATATATATTCTTTATGCCTTATCATAATAACATATTCATATATATCTATATATTCATCATGCTCAATAATCTTCCCACTTAAATGGCATACACAAATTAATATAGTTAAGTAACTATAGTTAGTTGAAAAATTACTATATGCAAGCATTAAATTAATAATTACTTACCTCAAGCCTTCAACTTCTTCTTAAAATAAAAGCTCCCCTAGTGATTAGGATATCTAACATCCTTATCAAAGCTTACATATAATACATACATCAATTCATAAAGTAAACATGCCACTTGCACTTAACTCAACAAAATGCAACTAAGTGCAGCCCCATACTTTATGTTCAAAATGTCCAAATAATTCACGCATACATCCAAAAATTATGAAAATATTACTGAAGGTAGACCTATGAGTTTACTTCAAATTTCAATTAGAATTACTTGATTTGGACATGTTTGAAATTAATTATGGATTTTTGAGTAAAATCGGTTAAAATAGAGAAATAGAGGTGGCTGGTTAAGCAAGAAAATGTATGGCTGTACCAGTCATTCTAAACAATAGAATTAGGCTTGGGGCAAAACATATAATTTGTAGTAGACTCTCTAAGGTTTCCAGAATATTAAACCTTACTCAAATCAGAGGTTTATAACTCAGGGTATGATCAAAACAAAGTGACTGATGCATATGAAAAAATAGACCCAAATTCAACTTACAACACCTAACTCAAATAATAAAAAATACAAGCAATCTTACCAAATTAATGCTCCCAATAGCTTCTAGATCTCCTCAAACTTTCCAAATCCTTGCTAGATGTGTAGAGAATTTATCAAAATCTCTCAAGAAATTCAATAACACTCTCTACTTCTCTACCACTCCTAATTCTCTACACACTTCTCTTCACGTATACACACAAATACACATACACACACAAGCCAATCAAAAATATCCATTTACCCCCTCAAAAGTCTCCCCTAATTATTACATATTATACAAATATCTTAATAATAATAATATATAAATATCACCATTCTCTATAACATTACTAAATTAAATAATATATAAATATCATTACAAAAATTTCTACACACCCCCTTAATAAAATAGGATTATTACACAATAGTCCACAACTTTCTTTTGTAACAAATTACTCCCAACTCACTCATTATTTTCTTCCCAAAATCTCTACACAACTCTTCACTTCACAATTAAATATACACCAATAAACTCCAACCAATCGCAACTTTCCATTTGGCCACATAAAGTATTGTTATAATAATTATCCAACCCACCAATAAATTCATATTTATTATATAAATAACAAATATAATAATACTTAATAATATAACAAAATATCATCAAAATACCCATTTAGCCCCTTAATAAAATGGGCATATTGCACAATACCCTCATAACTTTTTATTATTACAATTAACTCCAAACTTACCTTACAATTAAGTCTTTTTCTACACTCATGCACATACTCCAACTTAAATCAGGCCACTATCTACTATGCTCAATATACCGTACATACGTCATAAATACGTATGTGAAAGTACGAGTGTTACATATATATATATATATATATTTGAAACATATTTTTTTTGGCCAAATACCTACTTTCACCCTTCAACTTTACCATTTTAACCTATCTTACCCCTTATCTTTTATAGCATATCTCACCTTTAATTTTGACCTATTTCACTCCTAAATGAGAAAATTTTTGGTTTTATTTAACTCATCCTATGCCAAGATGGATAGGCGCATTTTTGCAATTGCCATTAAGAGAGTAGGATTGTAAATTATGCTTAAATGTACATTAAATAAAACAAAAAAAAGAACTAATGTGAAAAAAAAGTGTTTTACTTCACCCATCATATTCTCCGTCGCCCACCTCCCTCATTATTGTAAAATTTTCTTTTTTTCTTCATTGAATCAAAACAAAACCCACCAATTTTCACCAATACAACAATCAATGAAAGAGTTCAAATAATAAAAATAAACCAATTCACCATATTTCAATACAATATTAAATCAAACTCACTCATTAATTCACCAATCAAGTGTGTACCCTTTTCCAGCTTGTTAATCCCATACCAAATCACTTTTCTTGAATTTAATGTGTCTAAAATCCATTATTTTTGCTACTCCAAATGAGTTCAGTGGTTGTTACCGAAACAAATAATAATAATAAAAACATCCACATCAAAATAAATTAATATATTTATTTTTTATAAGCAAAGTTCTCTGCTTTTGAAACACATGAAACACAATTTAACAACTTTTTTTTATCAGGAACCCACTAAAATTCTCAACAAAATTTCACAAACCCAACATCAAAAATTAATTAATAATATCAATTAAGAATTTATAAAAATCATCAAATTTACAGTATAAAAAAAAAAGAAAAAAAATTACAGTAGGAGAGAGAGTGTGATTATAGAGACCGGAAATTTACTCACCTAGTCTTTGAATCCTTATTTATTACTCACTACCTCACCTTCTTTACTCTCCATTTTTCACTCTTTTTTTCTGGGTTTCTCTCTTCACAGATTATGTGAGTTTCATTTGAGCCGCTAACATATTAAAGATTCAATAAAAAAAACCGTAATGTGAGTTTTGGTAAGAGTTATGAGAATAGATGGTGGTAGTGGTGCAGTAGAATGAGATTGAGAATATTAAGGGGTGGCGATTACAATAATTGTTATGGGCAATCAGATTGACAATGTTAAGGCTGGTAGTGTGAAGTTGATTATTGGGTATTTTCTGGGAAATAACTAGAAGGAAGGATAGGATTTTGAAAAAAAAAATTAAAATAATGACGTAAAAAATTAATGTCAGTCATTGCCAATATACGTCAAAGAGAGCAAGTCAAAGAGAGTAATACAAATGCGCTTGTTTTATGCGTTACATGGCTGAGATAGATTCAAATTTAAAATTGAGATATGCTATAGAAAATAATAAAAGGTGAGGGGTGAAATAGGTCAAAGTAGTAAAGTTCAAGGGTGAAAGTGGGTATTCCGCCGATTTGTTTCATTCTTCGAGAGATAAATTTGAAAGAATTGAATGAATATTTGAAACTTTTTTTTTCAATTCTTTAATAAATAAATTCGAGAGGGCTGAAGCTATTTTACATATTATTTCAATAGACAACTATGGATAAAAAATTGTAAGATTTGGTTTTTAAACTTAGATGGAAACAACTTTTTTACATAAGTTTTTTTTTAGTGTTAAATTTTTTTTTTTTACTATTTCCATATGTTTTATATATTGTTTTCTCTAGTTTTTGGAATTCTCTATTGTTTTTATGATGTGAATTCGTAGAGATGGTGAATAAAAAGATGAAACTTTATTGCTTCGGGAACATATTCAAAAAAAATATGCTTTTCTCTGCAAAAATAATTTTATTTTTTTGTTTACTGTATTAATGATTATTTATGATCTTAAATTTGAAAGATTTTTATAATTCTTTTTGTTTTTGTAATGGGATAAAGACATTTTTGGTGTCTCAACTTTTCAAAATTTAACAATTTGATGTTTAAATTATTTTTTATATCAATTAAGTGTTGTAACCTGTAAAAAAAATAACAATAAAGTGTATACAACAGGTCACCAACAAGTTACCCTTCAACAATGTACTATTTCAAAATTAAGAGATTTTATTACCCCTAAACATAAAAAAGCATAATAATAATAATAATAATAATACCACATGGGCGAGCTGAAAAAAGCAGGAAAGAGGCAGACATCATAATTTTGAGTCTGCAAAATTTTTTTGGCTTTTATCCTTTTTTTTTTTTTTACTTTTACTTTTACATTTACAAAAATGAAAAGTAAATACAAAAGTAAATACAAGTAAATACAAAAGTAAATACAACTAAATACAAAATACAGAATATAAAACATATATACAATCAGAATCCACTATTGCCAAAATAGTCATTGTTATCTCCCAAGTCAATGATGGGCTCAGAAGATGACGAACTTGAAGAGTCTCCAGGTAAAGAATCTTCAAGCATGGATCCTTGTTTGGAAGAGGAAGTTCTATTGTCCAGAATCTGTTGGAGTGTCTGGTAGAATTCTTCTTCAGTTTGGGCACTAGCTAGTTTTGGCATTGCAAAAGACTTCTGTGCCAGGAAAATAGTAGTCTCCTTCGGGCATGGAAGTGAATTGTGTTTGACTAGCCAATTGTTGATCTTTTGAAGAGTGATCTTCTCTTTGTATAAGAATGCATCCCACCATTTGACTTTGTATCTTCTGGTGAGGACAGTTTGACCATCTTTTTGTATGCTGTAACTGAAATACCACACACAAACCTATGGTAAAAAGAACTTTGTGCAAAAAATGAGAAAATAGGTAAATCTTTTTTCATTTGGAGCAGGTTGGTAATGTTGTTTGAATAGGTCAAAGCAGTGGAATGGTTCTGGGAATCACAACATTAGATTTGGATAAATCTATTTGGAGAAGGATGGTTTCACCTTTTGGAGAATGTTTGAGGTGTTTGGTTGCAAAAGCAGAAACCATTGCTTTGTAATGTATTTTGAAAATTAATGCAATCGGAACTGAACCAGAAAGCATTTTGTAATTGTGAGTTTTAATT